>CM052158.1:942389-963991 GCA_028455555.1 Augochlorella aurata | reverse complement strand
GGTTTCAGTTATATTTGGTTCGTAGGGTACTTCAGTGGTTGTAATGGAGTAGTCCATGGGTCCAATGACCTTGGTTGCAAGGATTTCGCTGTTTTCTCTGTTATTTGCTTTAGTTGAAATTCCGGTTGGATTATTTTTAGTTTCCTGAGAATTAGGCGCGTGTGTTGGTTGTTCTGATGGTTGGTTACCGTTGGTTGAATTTGGTACTAACGGTTGTGCTGTGTTATTACATTGTTTTGCAATATGGCCTTCTTGCTTACATAAGAAACAGCTGACTTTGTCGGTAGATACAAATATTCTGTATTGTGTGTCTTCGTGGGTAATTAAGAACGAATCGGGTATTTTGGAGACTTCATCTGGATTAATATAGATTTGCCTCCTAAAGCTCATTATATGAGTAAACCCAGTCTCGTGGATTCCAGCTCGTAGAAAGGAAAGTTTAGATGTCAGTCGGATATTGTGATCAGTTAGGAATTTTTCGATAAAACTGTGGGGTATTGTGGGAGAGACATTGGATAGTATTATTCTTTGCGACGGGTTTAATAAAGGCCGGACTGAAGTTATTATGTTATTAATCGTTAATGTCTTGTAATTGGAAACGAAACGTTTAGCAGTAATTTTGCTGTCCAGATAGATACATATTCTATCGTTGGTTATGCGAGAGACGAAGCGAATAGCGCTGGCTCCAGTAATTTTTGCTACGGCTTGTACATATTCTGTCACTGTTAAGCCATCTGCAGCATCAATGATGATGGCTTGTTCTTTGGTGGGGAATGGGTTGTTGGTCGTGGCTGAGGCATAAGATTTTGCAGATTGAGTGGATGAAATATTCGGTGGGTTACTTATCGGTGAGGAATTCGGTTCCATATTTGGTTTGCTATGATCAGGGAACGCGTAGAAGTCACACACTTAAGACTTTCTGTCGTCGTGGTAAGCGTATCATAACGCACACATACACGGCACAATATAACGTATTAGTCACAGTACGGCACTCGCGAGCGGATATCAACACGTCCGAACGGTTTGACTGCCCAAGAGCAACTGAGCAAAATATTGTGTATTCATTTCATATTAGAAAAAAGAAAGAAACTTATGGGACACCCTAATATTTAAAATTGAAATTCTCATCACATGAATGTTTAACGTTTTATAATAATTTCAAAGAAGGAATTTGGTCCAAATAAAACAAGGACAATATTTCGCAAAGTGTTTGCGTGTAACGTGCAGAGGTTTTCCACCGTGACATTTTTTGAACTTTTTCAGGGTCACGTGTTTAGGTTCAAGTAAGGGTTTTTTAACACATTAAAGGCGGGAGTCGTAGTACTACGATTTATCTCGACTGCGGCTTAAAGGCGGGAGTCGTAGTAATACGATTTAGCTCAATAGTTTGAAGCTGTTCGGTTGTTCAAATTCTACTTACAGTAAATTTTGAAATCCTTCAATATGGTTTCACGCGAAAATAAAGATATATATGCAGACGATTTGTCTGACGTTGATTGCGATGAAAGATCGGCCCGCTCTAGGCCGAAAAACGAGGCGGGGCGGCCGCCGCGCTACCTAGCATACTTTCGTCGAGATCGCCCGCCGTTAATGTGTTAACAGTCCCCTAGAATGCCTAAACATGTAAACAAGAATCTAGAATCCGGGGCACGTACGCATATCCCCACCATTAGCTTTAGTCGAATTTATGATATGAAAGGACCATAAATTCAACTCTCTTTGTACAGTATTTTATAATCGATACCCGCGCGTATATCGCGTATATCGATACATGCATTCCTCAGTGCGTGAAAATCAAGAGCACGGTGCATAGATTTCGTGAAACAGGACGTACTTAATATACTACTTAATATACTATACTACAGTATCAGTATATCGTGTCTAATTAATCTATACAGTCACATCTTCTTCGATTCCAGTAGCTAGTACAACCCACAATAATACACTTTTGCCGCTATACGCTTTCAACCTTTTAACCAGTAAGTGACACCTCGCTGGTAAAATAGATATCGGCTAGTCCACGATTTCCTCCTAGTGACGCCGTAGTAGTGAAATAGACATCAGCTAGTTCACGGAAATCTATTCCTAAATGCGCTCCGATAATAAAATAGGCATCAGCTGGTCTACGCATTTCCTTACCAATACACCTAAGTCATATCAAACCTCCAGCCACGTGGAGCCGTTAGGCCCCCGACTTCTTTCAGTTGCTTAATCATAACGAACGTGTTAACCCATAACCCTCCGTAATTAAAAAATCAATAAAATTATAAAAATATCTATATTTATTTTAAGCTTACTTAAACTGAACTTACCATTACTATTATTATTTATTTCAAATTAATTTTTCAAGCATTGGTCATCCCATTTTTAGGTCATTGGTCCTAAGTATTGAAAGGCAGCCTGGATAATCGCGAATGAACTAAAAATAATGATACTTGCCTACGATACCGTGGAAATCACAAAAAAGTAATCAAAATGTATCTGTGTCATCTTAGGGACAGGGACAGCATCTATACGAGTGAAAGATATAAACGATATGCCTCCGCAATTTACAAAGGAAGAATGGTTTACCGAAGTGGACGAGACAGAAGGACCAGATTTGCCGGAAATGCCGATACTTACGGTCACTGTACACGATGAAGATGAAACCAACAAATTCCAATACAAGGTATGTACTTTCTATAATTTCTCCAAACTAAGATCAAACTAATATCGATTTCGATTCTTGAAAGAATTATGAAGAACCGTCATTTTGAATAATTGTTTTGTAGAATCAATTCTACATTATACGATATTATATCGGTTCTATATCGGTTTCAAAACAGTTACATAAGGATCTCACTAAAAACGTTAGAAAATAATATCTCCGTATCATGAATGATACTCAAAATACTAGGGGAATAAATTGTATGGTTCGAAGGCACATATATTGTACTGGAAATAATTTATTTTCATAGATCATATTTTTTGAGATTTCAAGGTTGTCAATCAGATCAAGACGAACGAATTTAGATCTCGAAAATTTGTATACTACATTTTTTGTTCTTATTTTTTTCGGGGTGGCGTACCCCCACCCCGAAAGGCAAACACCTATACGAAAGCATGCTTGAAAATAACTTACATCCACTATCTACCGGAGAACCCACCTGCTGGCCAATAGATAGAAGGAAAACTCCAAATGTCATTGATTTCTGTGTTATTAAAAATATTTCGGAACACAATTTAAGTATAGAATGATCCCTTGATCTCACATCTGATCACTTACCGCTTATCGTTACACTAAGCACTAAAGTCATACAAAAAAGAAGTCACCATCCTCACATAATGCAAAGACCAACTGGACATTATTTAAAAGCCTACTAACGGAATGTGTTAACGGGAACATCACATCAAAGAAAGAAGAAGATCTTGAGACAGCTATAACATACCTTACCAACGAAATATAATCCGCCACCTGGGATAATATACCTACAGTCACCAATTGGATTGAGCCGACCGAGGGTTTTTCGATGTCGTTAGCCTCGATCTTCTCGTGGTCGCGTAATTTCCGCACGAACCTTTTTTCGTCTTCGCGGTTGTAAGGCGCGTAGCTATCCCGATGTAGATAGACGGCACTACGCGACGCGGTATTCCGACAAATTAATGAGGAAATACTAGAATCGTCACGTTTGTACTTCCGTTTCGTTCCTTGATTGCGTTTGTAGTCTCCGTTGTGAGATGTTCGTTGTCTCCGTTGTGAGACGTTCGTTGTTCGCGCAAGGAGAACCTTTCGTTACGAGGTTGATACGGAAGTCTAGAGGACCTTTCGTGTCGAGGTCTGATGAAGAAGTTAGAACCTTTCGCGGCGAGGTTCGGTAAGAGAAGTATTGATGTTCGATATTTTAAAATTTTAAAATTTTATTCGGATAAATTATTATGTAGATACAGTTTTATTCGATCGGATATATATTCGATAATCCTTATCTCTTATTCATCATCCAAATACAATTTTGCCCAACTCAAATTGATAGGTGTAGAACCGCAAAATGATGAATACATAATTGACATAGAATCTGTATTCAAAAGCAGCAACTTGCTCATGTGCCCTCTCTTAGAATGCAGTGAATGCTCAACACCTAGGTGTGTGTAATAAGTGACACGGAATCCTTTTATGTACACTTTATTCTTCACTGATATACATGATTCGTGTATGGTAAGCATTCTATGGTTCAAACTGATGTATTGGCGTTGTTGTCGATTCAATTCTGTCCGTCTTTCGTGGTGTTTTGTCCGTCATCGACACGGTTGTTTTGGGATTGGTTAGAAATGGAATTCGGTGCAGCGTTTCCTAATTAAATGGAGGCGTGTCTGTAGGAGTTCAAGGTAAGAGGTAGGAATAAGGAAGATTTTTTTTTATATGGTTTCGACCTTCATTAGCATGATTTATGTCTGTATTTCTGGTCATCACTTCGCTGGGTCGTGTTGTCTGTCTGTCCGAGTCGAAGATGACAGAGTTTCTCAGTTATAAAGTCATTAAACGCTTTGGGGTGCGTAACGGCTCATCGGTGTTGCCATCGCAACAGAACCGATACAATATTGGTTCTAAAGAACCGAAATCGATATACCCTTTAATATAGGTTCTACATAGCAGTTATTCAGAATAAAGGTTCATTATAACCCCTTCTATCAGGACAGAAATATAACAGCTTAAACAGTTATTCTTGAAACTTTTTCAACTTCTGTAGCTTCGAACAGTTCAATTTGATAAAATAAATAATAAAAAGATAAAAATAATAAATTTGAGAAAATAATGCTTTTCTTTAAACTTGAATGGAAACTTAATATACAATTCGCTTAATTATTTCCTGTTTATGTTGGGTGATAACAATTATCACTGTTTGTAATTTGTAACAGGTAATAGAGAACAGTGCCTATGGTGCTGACAAATTCACCATGGTAAGAAACAATGATGGTACGGGATCTCTGAAGATTGTGCAATCGTTGGATTACGAAGATGAAGTACAAAGCAACGGGTTTAGATTTAGGATACAGGTCAATGATAAGGTAATTAATACTTAAGTTAATTAATACCGTGTCATGCTTAGAGCAAATTTAAAAAGAAGTTTCTGTTATTTCAAATGCATGTTTGCAGGGTGAAGATAACGACAACGATAAATATCACGTAGCCTATTCATGGGTGACAGTGAAATTACGCGATATAAACGATAATCAACCACAATTTGAAAAAGCCAATATCGAGACTACCGTTCTAGAAAACACATCAATCGGAAACACGCTTGAAACATTCAGAGCTACTGATCCTGATCAAGGTGGGAAGAGTAAAGTATATTATTCAATCGACAGATTTTCTGATCGTAAACGGCAATTCTCGATCAATGAAACCGGCACGGTATCAATCCAAAGGAGTTTAGACCGCGAAGAAACTCCACGACATCAAGTAAGTTGTGGAAAAATGTGTTTTACAATTTTTTACTATTTAATTTACTACCCTCTTAGATTCGCAATTTAGACTGTAGACTCTAGACTTACAACTAAACCACATGAACGAATGCTCGGCCGAATGCTACAATCCAACAAAATTTCAACGTTCAATTAATTCGTTGCTGTTGAAATAAAATTACATGAACATTCGCTCGCATTTGTTGCGAACATATGTACTTAGTACATGGTTCGTTATCTTTGTATGTTTTGTGTTACAAACTGAAATGCTTTCGAGCTAGGGACCAATGCTCATTTGTTATAAACGAGCGAATTTGAATCTGTCATTATTCTAATCAAATTTTTAAAATTTTGAATGTTTCAACTAAAAATATTGTTTGCCTTTTATGTCATATTTTTCTATAATTAATACTACTTCTCTTAAATTTTATTATTTACGTGGCCAGCCTTTATGTAATATGGCAACATTAATAACACCAAAAGCAAATGTCGGACACATAGTAATCATTTATTAGGATATTTGTTATATCCCAATTAAATGTCGCATGCATTGCTCACTTGATTGCAACCACAGAACAATTGATTGCAATCACAATTTCGTCGCAGTGCGATATCTAATCAACATTAGAACATCCTTAATTCATCATTCAATCTGAATATTTGTTTACAAGTTGCACGTATGATTATTTGAGTTAAGTAGTGCCACATATGTAAATGTTCGGATCATAGAACAATTACTTAGTTACAGTGTCAGATTTCACCTCTATCAATTTGTACAGTAAACCGTTTTGCATATCGTTTTGACTTGGGTTGAGCTGAATACACATGAAAAGTATTTCACAAAAACCCGTAATAACAGTTTTTTCAACCTTCTGAAAGGAATCAATAATTAGGATTGCAACTTGTTTTTCAAGTTGAAGCTATTCAACAAAAAATGTAATAGAGATGGTTCAAAAAGGTTTTATGGTTAAAAGGTCTCAATTTTTGGTTGCAAATAATTACAGTTAATCGAAAATTTTGTTTGTTGTCAATAATGGTTATTAGTGACAGGAATTGTATTTCGGTTACTTATAATATTATACAAGAAAATTTAATGATAAATACTTCATAACTATCATTTATTTTTACAAATACATAATATAATTAGGGAATAGAAACAGAAATCAAACTAAACCGAAACGTTACATACTTATGCCCTACATACACGCCAAAATGACAGATGTCGCGAACATCGTAAAATTCCCCACCTTTACGATATCTTTTATAATCTAGAATACTGTAATTAGTTTACAATTTACAAACTTCTTCCTATGGCTGCTGGATAACAAGTGAAAAATATAAAAATGAATAGAAAAGAATACTGTTATAGCGAGCGCTACTCAGTGCTGCCAATCGCCACTCCGATTTATATATATGTATATCGTCCTCAATTTTTCTTCCGATATCCCCACGTCTAACAAGGAAGGGACCTCAATTGTCCGAATCCAATTTTAACGGGTCTTCGTAAGGTGACAGTATATAAGTCCCTAACGATATGTCTAAACTATTAGATGTAGATACTCGGTAATTTTTAAAATATAAACAATGAAAGTTACGAAGCTTCAAAATACACACACACACACACACACACACACACACACACACACACACACATTTATTGTAAAAGTTTTATAAAACTTTTCACATCTGCTCCAAATGGCAGTGAAGAAACCTCACAAATGGGATTGAACGAATGCCAAGGAAATACATTTGCGTCATCCAATCCCATTTGTGATGGACAATTCTACCACTTCTACTTTCCTGGAAGAAAGTCATAAAGCAGTCAGACTTTTGAGAGCTCTGGTCACATATTGCTTGTAACTTAATCAATTATGGCTAAAAACATTCGAATGAAAATAGTAATTATTATGCAACGTTTTTGTTCATACTGATCGTAATAGTTATGGTTCCTGACATTTAGATAGATAATTCTTATACACGGTCTAACCTAGAGTTTGCTGTAATAATTAACGAAGAAGATTACTACGTAACATATGTAGGTCCCTCAGACAGAAAGGGATTCCTCCGATTTTCGATACAATTTGCGCGAACGAAAGTTCCGTTTTCCGAAACGAGCTCCCTTCTAGACAATTTCTATAAAATCTGATTAGAAAAATGAGTATCGATCGAATTTACAAACATTTTTCATATATGCATGTATGCAACATCGTGTAAAAACTGAAAAAAGCACATGGTGCGATAGTTGCCGAAATTTGTCATCAGTAATAATTTGAAACGTAGGCCGCACTTTGGTTTTCGCAACTGTATGTTTCTATATTGTTTGTTACCCACTAAAATTTTTTTAATATAATTTCATTTTCTTATTACAACAGTGTTAAGCTAATAGCAGGTAGTATAGCATATGGCTGTATGTAACTTTGTTAATACAATATGGTTCGACTTATTTTGTCACATATTTTGACTTCTATTTATTTCGACGTTATACGTAGAAACTTTCATTATTTATACTTATAGCAACACGTATTTAATTTTCTGCACGACTGCTCTATTAAATTGCTACTTTCGTATAACATTTATGCTATTATGGAAAAGCAAGAATAACAGCGAGAAAGATGAAAGAAAAGAATGATTTACAGAATCTATAAAACTGAAATAAAATGCAGGAACTTCGAAATTGCAATGGATATTGGTTCCACGATGACAAAAATGATTACAGGTGAAAATCTTAGCTATCGATGATGGTATCCCGCCGAAAACCGCTACGGCTACATTAACCGTAATCGTCCAGGATATCAATGACAATCCACCAAGATTTTTAAAAGATTACCGACCAGTGCTACAAGAGCATTTGCAACCGAAGAAGGTCGTGGAAATTTCGGCAACGGACGATGACGATCGATCAAAGGGCAACGGACCGCCATTCACTTTCCGAATGGATCCGAAGGCGGACGACGTGATTCGTGCCAGTTTTAAAGTTGAAAGCGACACCAGTAAGTTCCGGAATAATTCCGTTATATCCGCAAAATGAGCTATTTAATCTTACCACAGTGCTCTTATTACTATTTTGTTAATTCCTTTAACAAACGTCGTGTTTTCTATCTATAGATGGGGCAAACGGAGATGGTATGGCCATTGTATCTTCATTGCGGACATTCGATAGAGAGCAACAAAAGGAATACTTGATACCGATCGTTATCAAGGATGTTGGGACTGTTCCAATGTCTGGGACCAGCACTTTAACAGTTATTATTGGAGACACTAATGATAATAAAATGCAGCCTGCTTCGAAAGACATTTTTGTATATAATTACGCAGTACGTACTTCGAAAGCTTCTTAAACACTCTGTGAAATCTTAATTTTATATGTTATTTCAATTGAAATATTTATCGAATTAGAAATATACATGTATTATTTTTTTCTTTCTAAACGTAGCTAAAATAATTTGATACTAATTTAATTGCGCGTAGTTATTATTTTTTATTTAAATGCACATTAGCATTAAATAGTAGTTTTACAATAGCACATAGTTCAATTCATAGAATTAATTAAGGTACTCGAGGTTGATAGACTACATCCGTCTGTAAGGATGTCCGAAAAAACAATATATTCGGGTTTAAAAAGACGTTTATTCAATATAGTTTTCCGCTCACGCTGCAACGACAACCCCGTTGCTTCTTTTGCCGCGTTCTTATACTAAACGGTCTTGTAGGCGGTTACCGCTAAACACCAATAGCATTGCTTAAAAACTAATATACATCCTCCGAGAGGCGACAAGGTGAGGGAAGCTGGCCAATTTGCCGAGGTACCCTCGCCTTGAGCTCTCGTTGCCTACCTAAGGCCCTCGACATCTCGCATTTGGTTCGCAGATGTTTTACGGTGCGTCAACGGCTATTGAGACCTTTAGCTAAAATACGGAGTTCCTAATAAACCATCATAAAACAGAAAGTTCCGCTAAATCTCAAAAATAGCCTGTAGTCGCGTCCGCACCATAATCATAAACTGCGCCCCTTTCTAATAGGCTATGGTCGCCGAATCCTTACACGTTGCTCTTCTTTGGTTCTGAAAAAATTCTATTCGGAAAGTACTAGTAATGTAAAACGCACAAAATGCAAATAATGAAATGTACAAACAATCTTTAATGTTCGAACATTCTTTGATGATGAAATATTCGGCCAATCGATGTTCCATGATATACGTGTTAATTAACTATCCCCATCCATTAGTGTTTACAGTACTCAATGAAGACATTCTCATTCAGACCGTTCCATTTCTTTTGGTAAATGAATTACAGAAGTAAATGTATGAAATACATATAATAAATTATTCAATGAAATGCTGAAATATCCTATTAATATGCTAATTAGATGGATACCGTATCTTGAAATGATAGAAGTGAAATGAAACTGCAAGAAGTATAGATTTATACCCTATACGAAAATCAGATGGCAAATATTCGATAAGCTATCAAAGAACAGAAATACAATATTTTAGATCGTTACGATTATTTATCCTTTTAATTTCTGCAACTTTATCATCAAGAAACTGTGTTTATCCCTTAACACGTTCGTCGCCGCGTCACCCAGATCTGGGTGACGAGTATGTTTCCGTGGGGGCCCCGTCACCCAAATATGGGTGACGCTCTTCTTATTCAAGTTATAAGGCTCCTAGTTGGATTTTTGAAAGGAATTTAATGGAATAAGCATTGAAATATAAATATAGGATATACAACATAAAAATACTAAAAATATGATATTATACTTATTATTAACGTTTTCGGTACGAGTGCTATGTCCGCCGTGACATTCCCGCTGTACGAGGTGCCGCGCCGAAAATTCACTCTTAGCACATGGTCAGTCCTTCTTTGTATAAAGATTTTCTACGCGTTAAATAATTTTATGTATATATAGTTTTATGCATATATGCAAAATATATTTTCAATATGATCTAATACGTCGGTAAAATATAATATAATGCCGGATATATCCGGCGCTCGTCCATACCGGTTATCACATGGATGCCAGATATATCCGGTGCTCGTACCGAAAAGGTTAATAATTATTAATTAATTATTATTAATCATTATTATTATTTTACTAATTTATATTTAGGATAATATATTACATTATACTATGTCGTATGGTGCGCGTTGAAACATTCTAAACAAATTTGAGGTGATTTTGTGAGTTTCTTCTAAAATTCACTGCTTCGTCATCACTACTCTCCTTTCTTTCAATTATATTTTTACGCCGACCAATGAACATTTTGAGGATAAAAAGTTACCGACGCGCGTCTCAAAAAAAGTATGCTTCTTGACTAAATGAAGGATTTGGGATAACTGTAGTGAGATCCCAGACAGTCCTCTAGCCGAAAACTTTATCGCTCTAGCCATTTCAGAATTAATTACTCTGTTATAAATCGAAAGTTCAAAAATGTCACTGGAAAGCCTACTTGAGTTACATTCCTGTTATTTCCCGCTTATTGCTCTGTTTATGTTCCGGCGCTCCAACAGTCGGATTTGGGCCCCGCGAGGAACTCAACCGAATTGAGCTGGGCGACGAACGTGTTAAATCAGACATATAAATAAATAATTGGCAATTATAAAACAATTTATTGTATCAGGGACAATCGCCAGACACGGAAGTAGGCAGGGTCTATGTTTATGATTTGGACGATTGGGATTTACCAGACAAGAAGTTCTACTGGGAAAATCTGGAACACGATCAATTTAAATTGGATGAGGATACTGGCATGATCTACATGAAGTCGGGCACGGCCGATGGTAGATACCATTTAAGGTTCAAAGTTTATGATCGGAAGCATACGCAAACTGATATTTTTGCAAATGTGACTGTCACCGTTAAAACTATCCCTCACGAAGCTGTATTAAATTCTGGATCTGTTCGAATATCTGGCATAACCGATGAAGATTTCATTCGCGTTTGGGATTATAAGGTAAATGATTCCTCTATTAGCAGTATTTATTATAATAGCAGTATTTATAATTAACATTAATAATAATAAAAACAAGAATTTCACACAGACAATAAATGCTTCTACTATTCCGGTTTTTATTAGGTGGAATATGCATAGAAATGGAATCTTATAAAACAGCTGTCGTTTATTTAATAACGTTAATAATTCGACAGATTTTGTTGTCATACAAAGAGACTTCTTTGTTATTAACTGGAAGTGTTCATTGAGATAAAAAAACTAGTTCAGTTTCCCTAAAACTCAGTTCAGAAACCTAATTAGAACTTGTTGAAAGATTTAAAATCCAATTTTTTCGACCGGCGAGAACTGATTCTTAATATTATTTTTCAGTATCAAACGTTATCACGAAGCAAAGCAGAATTATTCCGGGAAAAATTGGCGCATCTATTAAATATAGACGATAAAAACAATGTCGATGTGTTTAGTGTTCAATTACGCAGAATGCATCCACCGTTAACTGACGTCAGATTTGCAGCCCATGGGTCACCGTATTACAAACCTGTCAGACTGAATGGAATCGTGTTGATGCACCGTGAGGAGGTAACTTATTAATTTTCATTATAAACTTTAATTTTCTGTTAAGAGCATAGAGATTTATCAGATACCTTGTACTAAAATGGTATATGTTCAGTCTATTTGCTAAAATTTTGTTTCCATCAAAGAGAATTTCCTTTAAAATTCGTTATTACTTTTTACACGAACTGACTTTAACAGTAACAATGTACAGATTATTTCTAAGTGATTGAATATACAAAAATGGTTGAAAAAAGATGTTTATTTAAATATAGAGAAAACTATGGGCTATGAAATGATAAACTACAATGAATACGCGTACTGCAGATACAACTAAAATTACAATTACACTACTCAATACAACTTTCAACGCGTTTCACTCTTCGACTCTCCGAATAACTCTACCCGTCCTTCCAAAGCAAGAAAACCGTTCCCTGATTTCCCTTACACACACATGCGTGCGCACACACACGCGCAACACACACACACACACACACACACACACACACGCACACACAAAATGCATTTCCACCCTGGTGACAGAAAACGTTGTCTTCCATCGGCGGGCCCCGTGTCGCTAAGGATTCTACGATCGGGCCTGGTTTTCGTCACCGTTCACTGTCTCACTCTTTTATTATTACTCCAGGCACGGTCCTTAAGATTACAGTTGCTCTAAATACAATATTTTAAAACTACGTTCCTCTATATCCTAAACATATGCCTTAAATTACGGTACTACATATATGAATCAAAGAAAAATGCAAGGCAAGTACCGTCGAAAACAAAGGCATCGATGACAATTTGGATCGTGTACTCAAATATCATGAGCGGTTGACACAAGACGCCGATGTCATCGATTATTCCGTTTTTAGCGGTATTTGTTTCATTTTCCTGTATGCACGGTATCTCAAAAACTGCTCAAGAACAAGGAGACACATTTGCATAGTACTTTGACGAGGCTACTCATTGCTAATATTTACTGTGACCGCCGCATAAAAATTGCTTTGCTACACATAGGGTTTGATACACACTAGAAAATTAAAATGGCTATCACTGTTAAACTACTTATTATTTCGTTTCAGAAAAATTATTAAATATTCTTCAGACATTCTACAATAAAGGTCAATACATATTCTTTAAAACTACCACTGACAAGTAGTAAAAAAATTTTGAAGTTCATGCTCCGTTACTTGTTCTTCCTCCGAACGCGGTACAGAGCCTTACCGTAGCTCCCCCCCCCCCCTTCCATCACGCTCCACAGTCATAGACTAGTTCTGCTTGCTGTCCGGCCACCTCGTGACAGTTAATTTCGTCTCTCACTGGTCACTGTTTTTTGTTAATAACTCGTAAACAAAGCCGCGGATTGCATTTGCGTTAAGGAAAAAGTTACTTCAGATGACCTCATGTACCCCTCATCTCCCGGATTTAATTACCTTTTGGGACACTCTGTATAGAAAGCGTTCATATCTGCCTTTATAATTTAATATTTAATTACGAATAATGTAATCGGATTACTAGACACTTAGGAAGGGACACAATAATACTACATTTTAACCAAAATTATGCATGATGCAGTGAATAAAGCAGCCAAATAGAAAATTAGATAAAACAATGGACAAAATTATTCCTTTAGAATTGCAAACTTCGAAATAAACTTTGTGGTTGAACACGCAGCTTTCGAAGCTGTTTCAGGAAATTTTGGTACAAAGATTGTAACTATAACCTGTTCACCATATTCGTATGTAGAACCCGTGACAAAAAGTTTCCGATCAAAAAGGTTGATACAAAATTTTAGGAAAAACTATCGTGTTTGGGGACATTAAAATGGTATTGTGTATAATTCAAATCGATCGGGAATGTAGGGAAGTTTTATAAGAAATAATTAACCACAGAATAACACAAACTTTCATTTAGTTTCATTGACAATATAGAAAAAAGTTTTCGATCAGGGAAAGACTTGGAAATAAGTTTCCGATCAAAGGTGTAATTAATATTTTGTGACATTATCCTGTGCTCGAATAACAGCTTTAATACGCCGTGGCATTGATGTGATTAAGTTTCTGCAAAATATTGGTGAAATTTCTTCCCACGATGATCTTATGGCCTGTGGAAGTTC
Organism: Augochlorella aurata; assembly: GCA_028455555.1. NCBI lineage: Eukaryota > Metazoa > Arthropoda > Insecta > Hymenoptera > Halictidae > Augochlorella > Augochlorella aurata. The sequence continues at coordinate 949,931 of CM052158.1, read as the reverse complement.
GTCTTACTTACTGTTTCTATAATTTTAATCATAAATTTTCTATCGGATTAAGGTCAGAACTATTCGCAGACCATTGCATTGTCTTGATGTTATTTTATAGTAAATAATTCTTCACTATTTTACTGCAGTGGCAGCTAGCGTTGTCGTCTTAAAAAGTAAAGTCAGCAGAATCTCCAAACATATCTTCTATGCTTTGGATTAACAAATATTCCAAAATATGAATGTATGTTTCTGAATTAACATTTTGATAAAGGATAAACAATTTTCCCACTCCTTTTGCTGACATACAGCTCGTATCATGTATGACTGTGGACATTTTTCTTTATAGTTTAAACAATCTTAATTAAATTTTTCATTTGTTCTTCTCCAAAGAAGTGTTCCTGCATCATCTCCTACTCCAAGGCACTCGTCACTGAATATTATTTTCAACCAGTCGTCTACTATCCAATTCACTCTATATTTTTGCGGATTCGTCTTGTGTTTATAATTTGCTATGTACGCTTCTAGCATTGGTGACACTAACTATTTCAATCATAATCGAAACTTATGTCCAAGTCTTTACCTGATTGGAAACTTTTTCGGTGCAGGATTTTTTCCCTTTATATTGTCAATGAAAATAAATGAAAGTTTGTGTTATTTTGTGGTTAATTACTTCTTATAAAACTTCCCTACATTTTAATGTCCCCAAACACGACATTTTTACGTAAAATTTTGTATCAACCTGTTTGATTGGAAACGTTTTACCATGGGTTGTACTACAAACTTGCAACATATATGGAAACAGTCATTAGGACTATGAAGATATTTTACAAATTTTATTTAAAAAGGACATATAGTGAAATACGTTGGCATATGTCACAGAAATAAAATGAATGAGTCTAGTACTAGAAACTAATACTTTAAATTGTTTAGATCGAGAAAGAAGTGGGAATTAACATAACAATGGTGGGCATCGATGAGTGCTACTACGAGAACGAGATGTGCGAAGGTAGTTGTACAAATACCTTGGACATCAGCAGTTTGCCATATATGGTCAACGCAAACAAAACCGCCCTTGTTAGTGTCAGGGTAGATGTAATTGCTGAGTGTACATGTGGAGCACGAAATTTCAGCAAAGGAGAATCTTGTCGAAGCAGCCCGTGTTACAATGGTGGTCGTTGTGTTGAAGGACGATTTGGATTGTCGTAAGCATCGTTTTCTAAATCTTGCACACGCTGATGCACATGCTAATTATCATTACAGTAATTTCTATCACATTTCCCTCAGTTTGGAAACGGAAATGGACAACTCGAGTAAAGAAGGTATAAAAAAGAAGTCACAAGGTTTGAATAATTGTATTTCCTCTTCTCTAGTTGACAATTTTTGTTTCCAAACCGAGAGACGATGTGAGAGAAATTACTGTATAATGAAAACAAGAAGTTTGTCATTTAACCATGAGAATAGTTTATCAATAAATTTCAGAATGTATACAATTCATATAAAAAAAAGAGAAAAAGAAAAACAGCAGAATTCATGAACTAATATCAATAGAAAAACAGTTTTACACATATGTATGGGGACATATATGTCTAGTATAAAATTCCGATAAAAAACCAACGAAATTTTTTTAAAGCTTTAACTTTGTCCATTAGAATATTAAAGAAATTCTGTTAAAGTGTTCTCAGAACTATTAATACAAGAAGTTTGATTTTCTCAGTACAACACGATGCATCTATCATATGAAGCAAAAATTTGCATTTATAAAATATTGTATATACGTAGCCATAAAACGAACAAGTTTAACATTGCTGTTGTTTTAGAATAAAATGCAATGTTTAGAAATTAATTAATGTTTCTATTGTGTAGATGTCAATGTCCCGCTGGATATAATGGTCCAAGATGTCAACAAACCGCGAGAAGTTTTCGTGGAAACGGTTGGGCTTGGTATCCTGCTTTGGAAATGTGTGACAATAGCCATTTGAGTTTCGAATTCATTACAAAAAAACCTGATGGTCTACTTTTGTACAATGGGCCTATTGTTCCTCCCGAAACTGACGAAATTATGGTTTCTGGTAAGTTATTATGTATTGTGATTTTATTTTATTTGCAATTGTTTTCATATTACTTTGAGACAGGGTTGAGTATTACTCGAATAACTTTTTATGTAGGTATCTATTCGAATAATTATATTCACGAATAATTTACTATTACCTTATTTGTGAATAAGTTATTCGCGAATAATTTATTCACGAATTATTTATTTATGAGTAGTTTATTTACGCATAATTTTGACAACTTAGGAAGGGGGGGGGGGGGGGGGGTAAACCGACACAACTCGGTGTTTGGTTTTCTTGGATAAGAATTGTGACTAAGACTTGCTTGTTTCTATTTCTATATTTACTACTAACTGTATAGCTCTTGGACACTACCCTTAAAACTAACGCGGCCGCTCCGAGATCCGCGGTATCGGTACGGATGCGACAAACGCCTGTTCGGCGGTACGATCTGGTTCGGTCCATTTATGACTTCGGACGTGTCATTAGGAGCTGGTTCGGAATCCGGAAGGTAGAGTGCTGTCCGATATTTCGATGCCTGCCTTCAGGAAGGACGACTATCGCTGGTCTTTGCCTTTCGACCGGGCCGCGGTTACAGTAATATGTAGAACAAGACAGACGGGATGGGATGGAACGAAGCCAAAGGTTTAAGGAGTCCGTGGCCTTTCGACATCACCTCCGTCCTTGGCCCTCGATTCCCCGATTCCGTTTTGATTGGCCGTATCTACGTATAGCTATTCCAACGGCTTTCGACTACAAGAACGCACTCGCGAGTCGCAGCCACGTTGCGCTGTAAAGCAGCGCAAAGCGGAGCGCAATTCTTTCCTCCAGCGAGAAGCGCGGCGCTCAAGCGAACGTGGCGCAATACCACGTTTAGCCTGCACGCGATTAGTGCGAACAAGGGGGGAAGTCATGCGCCAGAAACGTACCCGTTACAAATTCATTCGCAAATAAAATTTTCTTTTGTTTTTTCGAATAAAAATTATTCGTTTCTAAGCTATTATAGAGTTGTTAACCGTTAAACGGTTAATTTTACAGGTCTGCAGAATAGTGTCCTTTTTCATTAACTCATAACTGTTGAACTAGCAAACCGATGAGAATAAGTTTTTAAACAAATAATTTTAATTCAACTTTATTTTTTCACCAATCATTTTGCAATAATTTTAAATAAATGCAGTGTTTTTATAACACGAAACTATTTAGAAAATTTGGAACCAATGAAAGATTTAGCCCCGAATGTTCCTCTGAGATTAATTTTTCAAAAACATGGAAATTAAAATTATTTGAAATGAACGTTGCACGGGTGGCATATGACGCTGACATGTCGCTGTGGTTCGGGCGATGAAGGTATGTATGGTGATGCGTTCACTTAGAATAATTTTAATTCTGTCACTTTTAAAGCGTTCATATTTTTGAAAAATCATTCTGTATTGTCCAATATTCTCCATTGTTTTCAAATTTTCTAACTAGTACCGTACTATGAAAATAAGTTGATACTATTTTGCAGGCGAATAAAATTAACTATTTTCAAAATTTGGAAAAATCCTTCGAGATTTGTTAATATATTACTAAAGATTGCGGTCTATTCAAAGATCAAAATCTGAGACAATACTCCAAAATATGTGTATTAAACGTGGAATGATCTAATTATTCGTTGATTGCAACGACATATGTATGAAGAAACCATTGTCGTTTCATTCAATATTAAAGAATGTTGGATATTTATTCTTCCTTCTACTATTATCTGCTATTCTACTATCTGCTATTCTACTATCGCCAATAGGCGATCGAGGGTTTTCGCATCGTTTTCCTCGATCTTTGCGGTCACGTGGTCTCCGCACGAAATTTTCGTCTTCGCGATTGTAAGGCGCGAAGTTATCCCGATGTGGATGGACGATACGACGCGATACGATATTTCTTCAAATTAGTAAGGAAATACGAAAATCGTCTCGACTGTAATTCCGCGTTTGTTCCTTGAGTGCTTTTTTCGTAGTCTCCGTTGTGAGACGTGGTAAGCGTAAGGAGAACCTTTCGCGTCGAGGTTTAGAGCAGAAATGTGTTTCGTTCGTTTATAAGAAGGAGAACCTTTCGTGGCGAGGTTTGGAACTGAAGTGTCTTTCGACCGCGATCGTTTGGTCGAACTCGAAAATTCGTCTGGGGATGTAGGCGTTTCTGCTTTTGGCGGTTTCCTCGAGAACTTCTATTTCAGTATAAGAGAAGGGCACTGATTGGTTTTTGCCGAATGCTACATAGTACCAATCAGTGTGTTCCGACCTGCAACGGAATTTTTACGCCGTAATTCTTTTATTTCTCTTTTTAAGACCAGATTTCTCGAACTTGGAAGGTTTATTAGATTGGGACTTTTTTCGCAGCGGATAATCGCTTTAATAAATTGGATTAGGGTTTAAATCGCTTTATGTTTACAACAAGTCATAAAGCGATTTCCCTAGTTTAGTTTTTCGGGTTTATGATAGGGTCACCGGATGGGCCGTACTGGTCACTCGCTCGGGGTTTTCCCGCTACCTACGTCATAGGGCGGTACGGGCATTCTGACTTCCCTTTCTCCATCACCAGCAACCAATCCAAGTTTGAGATTTCTTTCGGAGAATCGTATAAAAAGGGCAGAAAATTTGCCTCGCAATCAGTATTCAGTATTCAGTAATTCAGTATTTATTCAGTTTCATTCACTTTCATCATTCATTCAGTCACAGTCTAACATCAGTCGATCTCGTGTAGATCAGTGCGGGAAGCAGTATTGTCTCTCATTCAGCCAGACTCGTGCTAGCTTAGTTTTCTACCTTAGACCATCGAACTTAGTCTGTGTTTTACACAGTACTTCAAGTTCAGTCTTCATGGTCCGGACCCGCAACTACATCGATCAATCACGATATTCCTGCAGTTCGACGTCGTAGTCATTGTAGCAAATCGTTTCTGTAATATATTCTGTAAATATATTTCTTATTACACCAAACCAGCTGTTCATCTTTAATTAGAGGAACAGCCATACCAATCTATTCCGTCGTTCAGCGTAATCGGCCTTACAACCCGAGAGATAGTTCATATCGCGGAGTATTGGTATCGTAGGGTGCTACATACGCGTACCCTACTTTACACAGTGCCTTCTTAGATTGTCGACACCCTCTTGTCGTGCCGTGAGGATGTCTAGCTGTAGTTCGTCCGTGTGCAAAATTTATGTTTTTAAAAAGTGCTACGGAAAATCTTCCAGGTCAACCTCCTACGGTTTCGGTATCGTCGCGTACTTGACTAGGGTGACCCTTCAGATTACTCGGTTTGCAACACGTCCCAGCTGTAGGCTTTTTTCGAAATGCTATTAAGAAGTTCTCTTAGAAATCTTACTTTATGACACGTCACGGTTATTGAGCTAATTGAGCTAATTGCTTGTTAAATAAACGAAAAGATCTTTCCTCAAAAATAACCTTCGTCGCGTCCATGTCATAAACCCCATCGGCAGAAACTCCATGTGTTCGCGTCTTCGGTACGGAACAGTACAAGTCCTCAAAATAATAGAAAAAGAATAATTGCGTAAGTGGGATCATTCCCGCATAGAACACAGAAGTTTTTTAAGGTTAATTGAGAATACTAACTACCGTAAAAAAAGTACTTTAGATATCCGTCGTCTTTCGAATCTCAAACCGAACTGCCGCATTGACTCGCCACACTCCCTTTCAAAACCCAAATCCTTGCACGTGCAGTCCTAAAACATCACCGACCATAAAGATATCTCTCACGTATACACTCACAAAGATCTAAGCAGCCGTCCCGTCGTCGCTGGAAAAGTCGTTCGCCTTAAATCGATCACCGTTCCCGCACCAGGCTTCCTCGAACCCGACACAGATACCGCCACACTGCACACAACACTTCTTACATATATACACATAGTATGTGGAGAGAAATAAAAGATTAAAATTGCAACTTGAAATAATCTACGATTCTTCGAAAATAAGGGTCTAAGTTTGTTACAGTCGTTAGTATTTTGTTCTAATGGTACAAATACAATATTCGGCGCGAAATAAATTGACTGCCGAGGAATTTCAAGATCGGAAAATCGTTCCGCCTACGCAGCAGATGAAAAACTAACGTAACGCCCAATCTCCCCGACATGACAACAATAGAGCACGCCGATTACACCGTACCCAGCGTGACGCAATTCCCCAAGAAAAAACTCCCAACGTGAACACTAGATTAACTACGCGACCTTTCCGTCGTTTCCGATGAAATGCGGTATCGGTGACGTGCGCGAAGCACCTCGTTACCAGGTACAAGAAAAAGATAGAACGACGATACGAGAAGCTTAATTATTTATCGTATTGTCGTATTTTGTTGTCTCGAAGTTATACATCTATGGAGAACCTAACCTATACGTCCGACAAACTTTAAACTAACTTTTCTCATAAAAGGTAAAGCTTGTCTTGGTATCTCAACGGAAAACAATTCCTTGAACCTTTCTTTACATTATTCTACCAAGTCTTGCTGCCTTTACCTGTCCATTGGCTTGTAATTTTATATTTTAGTTGCGTGTCCGAGGACAAATCGGGATATTCTTGAGAAATGAGTGTGTGCTCTTCCCAATGACCAAAAAAATGGATGTGTTCCATGTTTTACAATTACACAGAAAAAGATTACAAAGATTTAAACAAATTTTACAACCTTCTATGTGTGGATATTAACAATAAATTACTGCACATCCGAAAAGCTTTTAGATTGAATACTTGTTAATACGTTGTGAACAATATGCTATTGATGTCGGATTTTTGGAAATATTTTTATACATTATTTCTTATTATTTATTAACCCGTTACACTGAAATATTTGTTACTTGTTTCTGTACCTATTATATCTGTATATATGTAGTATTACATATTTTTTATGTATTGTACTCATATAAGTGTCACATATTTGTTGCATAATGTATTTACATTACATAACAGATTTTTCTGTGTCGTGTCTACACACACATATATTTAACATACCGACTACCTAATAGTTCATAATAAGAAATATTTCAAATAAAAGTTGATCAGTGCACAGATTCTAACAAATTACAATACTAAATGTTGATAAACGATTTTTTTATTCAATACAAAAAAGGCATTGCAATTTTTTAAATATAACTGTATATTATTTTTGTACAAATCGATTCATTAAAAAAATACTCAGATACTTAGGTCGAAAATTAATTAGTTTAGAAGATATGATTTTTGTTTCGAGCACCTATAAAATCGAATCGCTGTGCAACGCTCTAGTGCAGAGATCTAGCACGGATAGTCGACAGCTCCCGGTCCATCCACCGGTCGCCACCTTCACCACCTACGCCGCTTGGAACCCTTTTTCCATGACGGGGCGAGACGGCGCAGGAGCTCCTAAGGGACGCCTTTCAAAGCTGAGAATTGGTCGTCCGATGTTGGATGGGTTCCTGAGCCCTGGCCGTCTCCCGGCATCTATTGGGTTGGCAACTAAGTAATTGCGGATTTCACTCATAGATGGCTTC
>CM052158.1:922846-942289 GCA_028455555.1 Augochlorella aurata | reverse complement strand
TGACGCCCTAATTAAAGCAATAATCGATTCGGATCGTCACAGTACAACACGTGAGATTGAAAAGAAGCTTCATGTATCACATACATGCATAGAAAATCACTTAAAACAACTTGGCTATGTTCAAAAACTTGATACATGGGTTCCGCACGAACTGAAAGAAACGCATTTAACGCAACGCATTAACAGCTGCGATTTGCTAAAGAAACGTAATGAAAATGATCCAATTTTGAACTCTTACCACCCAACCGAACGATCAATTCTGATGTCTACATTGAACAACTAACGAAATTAAACAATGCAGTTGAAGAAAAGCGGCCCGAATTGACAAATCGAAAAAGTATTGTATTCCATCATGACAATGCAAGGCCACACACATCTTTTCCCACTCGGCAAAAATTATTGGAGCTTGGTTGGGATGTTTTGCCACATCCACCATGTAGTCCTGACCTTGCACGATCTGATTACTTTTTGTTTCGATCTTTACAAAACTCCTTGAATGCTAAAAATTTCAATAATGATGATAATGTCAAATCGTACCTGATTCAGTTTTTTGCTAATAAAAACCATAAGTTTTATGAACGTGGGATTATGATGCTGCCTGAAAGATGGCAAAAGGTCATTGATCAAAATGGGCAATACATTACAGAATAAAGTTATTTAGTTCCATGAAAAAATTGTCTTTGATTTTCTAACAAAAATCCGCAATTACTTAGTTGCCAACCCAATAGCTGGTGTGGGGTGGTCATCCCTCGGCGGACCCGTGCGCACGGGAGTTGCTTTGGCTGCAGTTTCGATCGGTCCTCTCAGCGTTCGGAACTAGGGGCCTCCCATCGAGTCAGGATTATTCACATGGAATCACTAAATGTTGGTCGCCCGGCACGAAATAATTCGAAAGATATATATTAATACGGTACTTTATTTGCCCCCAATTTCCTCAGAGACTTGCTCTCTGTTGTCGCAAGTGCGAATGTGACCCTGTAAGGGGTAGTTCGGTCCTACGTGTTAACGGTTTGGATCGTCAAAATAATGAAGAAGTGACGTCGCAATTCTGCAACGTCACGATACATACTTTTCCTGCTGGTAATTATAAATATTTTATAATTGACAGATTTTATATCCGTCGAATTGGAGCGTGGAATACCCCGACTGTTAATCGACTTTGGATCTGGTACCCTGGAATTGAAAGTGAAACCAAAACGTACGTTGGACGATGGGGAATGGCATAGACTTGACATCTTTTGGAATACAGAGGTCAGATTTACCTTTTGTTTACAGTATTATTAAGTCACGTAATACTGAATGCTGTACTTCGAATCATTACAAATGCACTGTTAATACAAATAAATATTGTGGGAGATCTTAAAATCACTCTCAAATGTTCAGGTTATAAGAAACTAGAAATCTTACATTTCACGTTACAGGATTTAATGCATTCAAAATGATATTATTTGGCGAAAATGATACTATATCTAATTCTAGAAGTGCATATAATAAAAGAAATAGCAGTTTTTCTTTCAGTTTGTTACAAATTTGCAGTCAATTTTATAAGAAAATTTCAATCCACCTACTCCTGCATTGGATTCAGTTTATTCGAGGATAGTTTGCCTACCCATATTGATAGCAAATTTAAGACAAAGTCAAATTTGCCTTTTGTTCTTACAGGACACAAGTTTTCCTTGTTTTTTGTCTGATTTTTCTCTTAAATAGATAAATTGCAATTCACACAAATGAGAATTTGTTTAATGAGAAGTAATTCTAATTACACATTTTTTATTTTTTTAATAATTAGAAGTAATTCTAATTACACCTCGGAATTTGTTGTGAAAATTTTGTATGCAAATTCATACATCAGCGGCGAAATGTCTTGCATAGCAGTTTTACAAATTTTATTAGGAACCACATATTATGGTTCTGATAAGTGAATATCCCAAACAGTTTAGATACTTCTTTATTTTTAACGAAATAATTAATACTTATAAATTCGTTCTATTTCTAATTTTGACAGTACAACTATATTGAAAACGAAATGAAACGAAGCAATAAAGAAAAAACTAAAGTTCGTTTTTGAAAAAAACTACTTATTTGAACAATTGGTAGATAAAACTTTATGTAAAATGTATTAATTTGTCAGACCGTGAAGTTGATCATCGATTACTGCAAATCTGCTGACATCTCAGAACCAGAAGACGGTACGCCACCAGAATTCAATGACACCAGTTGCCAAGCGCAGGGTACCATACCACCATTTAACGAGTACCTAAACGTAAACGCACCTCTTCAAATCGGTGGTTTATACGTCGAGCAATTCGATCCAAGCCATTATAAATGGAAACACATGCCAGTTGGGAAAGGTTTCGAAGGCTGCATCAAACATCTGTTCCATAATAGCAAGCTTTACGACTTAGCTCATCCTGGCCTTTCAAGAAACAGTGTAGCTGGTTGCCCTCAAACCGAAGAAATCTGCAACAATCAAGAATCCACTTTCCGCTGCTGGGAACATGGTACTTGTGTAGGCAACTTTACAGAAGCAAGATGCCAATGTAACCCAGGATGGACTGGTCCAGGATGCATGACACCCACTATTCCAACAACGTTCAAACCACATAGCTACGTCAAATATGCCCTGTCTTTCGAACCAGACAAGTATTCCACTCAAGTGCAATTAAGATTCCGTACCAGAGAGGTTCGTGGTGAACTATTCAGAGTCAGTGATCAACATAACAGAGAATACGCTATCTTGGAGGTTAGCATCTACTGATTCACTTTTATCTCCCGAATTAATCCACCACTTTAGCACCTATTCACTATATTGGAATCTTTCGATTCTTTACCAACTTAAAAACTTGTTAAAAGCTATACTAAACTGAAAGATCATGTTAACTATACATAATGTCATGTAGAAGATAAACGTTTAACTATAAAAGTCTAGTACTATAAAGGAATACTTTATTTATATCGTGTTTTCGTCTTGAATGTTAACCAGACATTCCTATCAAAGTTAAATTGCACTAGAACTGTTCCATTGAAACGTCTCATAGAATTTATTTGAATATAAATGCAGATAGCAAAATGTAAGTTGACCTTTTAATTTACAGATCAAAGACAGCAGGCTGCACTTCCGGTACAATTTAAATACCTTGAGAACCGAAGAGCGTGATATTTGGCTGACAGCAATAGCTGTTGATGATGGACAGTGGCATACTGTCAGAGTTTCAAGGTATGGGTCAGCTGCTACTTTAGAATTGGATGGCGGTGAAGGAAGAAGGTTCAATGAAACCTTTTCCTTCGAAGGCCACCAGTGGCTGCTGGTTGATAAGCAAGAAGGCGTTTATGCGAGTGGGAAAGCAGAATACACGGGCCTTCGGACATTTGAGGTGTATGCAGATTACCAGAAAGGTAAACCTTACCTTTACATCACATTCTACAGCTAATCGCGCTGTACTTGCATATTAGAGTTATCATAAAATACAAATTAGAATGAACGAACTTCTTGTGTGTAACGCGTACAGTGCGTATTTACTAAATATTTAAGAAACATAAGAATCTAATCAATACAAAATAACATAATAATTTTTTGCTGACTCTCCGCGCCGTTTTAAATGTTTTAAATATACAATAGTAAGACACTTAAAGAATATGATATTTGTACTGTATTTTATTTTAGTATTACGTGTATACAGTATCAAGGGATAGTAATATAGTAAAGTCAATTTATAAAGATATATTGATAGTTGGCGTGTATTGATAAATGAGAACATTTGCTATACATTGTCTTTTTTAGATGCTTTATCCGTCCTCACCAGATTTTTACAAAAAAATCCACGTTATATTCACATGAAAAATCTGATACTTATGATGAAATGATACGAAAGTAGAAAGGGGCTGTTTTTACTGTCAATATGAACTGTGCTAACATCACTGCCCAATACTAACTTTGTAATTTCATAACCAGTCAACGATATTTATACATTATGCTCCGTTCAACATGAATCAGAAAATTGTTTTTGATGGAATTATTTTATTTTGTCAATCAAAAATGGAATATGCATGTCGTGTAGTCATATTATACCTGAGGCCCTTAATGTTCAAAATAATAGACAAATATCTATGAAAATGAGTGCACGAATGACGTGTCTATATCTTGGAACAGTGGTTATATATGTTTAAATATTTCAAATGTTTGAAAGCGGAAATTAATTAAATTCAATAATTTCAATGATTTTTCAAAATTAAATTTCTTGATAGTTGTGAGTGATGAAATTCTCATTGAAAATTAAGCAGCTCGAATGCATCTGAATAGTGATTGTTAATAGTAAATAGTGATTGTTTGTTTTTAATTCATTCTTTGATCAATTGATGTCCAATTGGTTTACATTTGTATAGAAAAACTTGTACTATACTCTGTGTAAAAGTAGATTTGATACATACATTTTATACGTATTATATATGGGAGTTTTTGTGCTGAAGGTTTCTCAGGATGTAACTTAAAATTTATGAGTCGTCAGTTTGTTTATTTTCCATTTTTGAAGGGATTGCAGAGAACCGCGTATTGCTAAAATCGTAAATACAAATACACAGTTATATGTGTTATATAGTATTTACGAAGTTAAGAATAGTTTTCTCAATTTATAACACGAATTCGAAGCACAAGAATATGAATATGTGTATCAATATTTTCATTGTTTCATCCAGGATGTCTTGATGATATAAGATTAGAAGGGAAACATCTACCACTTCCACCAGCGATGAATGGAACACAATGGGGTCAGGCTACAATGGCTAGAAATCTAGAACGAAATTGTCCGTCTAATAAACCTTGTAACAGTGTTATTTGTGCGGAGCCCTACGAGTGTATCGACCTTTGGAATGAATACGAATGCACGTAAGTGTTACTTAACAAGAACGATACTTAATCTATTTTCGTTACCCAAAAATGTTTCGAGTATGTTAAGTACCGATTTCAGAAAACTGTATTGTATCATGTCTATTTTATATTCGGTACATAACAGCAACAAGGAATTTTTTAATTAAAGGACGGACTCGAAATTTGACATCTTAACAAATTACTTTTGCAATATATTTTATATTGTAAGTTTGGAACGGAACTATATTAATTATTAGTATTTGTGAACATTATCTGATTTTTCTTCATAGGTGTGGAGAAGGAAGAATCCCATCGCCAGATAATAAAGGATGCATGGATAAGAACGAGTGCATTGATTACCCATGCTTAAATGGTGGTAGATGTATCAATCAGGATCCTCGGTTCCGATACCGATGTGTTTGCCCTGACGGTTTCTGGGGTGAGAATTGTGAACTCGTTCAAGAGGGTCAAACGTTGAAACTGAGTATGGGCGCTTTGGCAGCTATTTTAGTTTGCCTTCTGATTATTTTAGGTACGTTTCACTTAGTTTTGACTAAGCAATTGCGAATGATATATACATGTACTTAGTTACAACCTTTTCTAATTTTCGAGACTCATTACGAATATACAACCTAATTTTTTAATTAGCTCAACAACATTGATAATTTTTCATATACATTTTTGAAAAATCTTGTTCCATTTTGATACTAGTTTTTGGATCACTAATCAGCAGATCTTAGACTTTGAACGAATCAGATCTAGCTTGAAGAAAAATTAATATAATTATTGCTTTGCTTTTATTTAAAATTTCTTAATTGATAAAATTAAGTTTGTTACGCCACTAATATTCGTGAAATAAATACTATTATAAAATACGTGAACATTCGTAGTTTTATAATTACAAATTGTTAATTACGTAATGCAGGAAGTACGAATATTATGCATTTTTTTACAGTACTCGTCTTAGTATTTGTCGTGTACAATAGAAGAAGAGAGGCTCACATCAAGTATCCTGGCCCTGATGATGACGTCAGGGAGAATATTATTAATTATGACGACGAGGGTGGCGGAGAAGACGACATGACTGCGTTTGACATTACACCGCTTCAAATTCCTATCGGTGGACCGATTCCGGAAATGGGTGGAAAATTGCCACCATGTAAAGTACTTTGTAAGCTGTTCTATTTTCTCGCCGTTCCTATTTTGCCAATATCGTAATTGTTACGTATTGGAAGACTGGTTATTCGAACGAAAATTTTTTCCAGATCCACTAGGACCGGAGCCAAATGTGGGAATCTTTATAGAAGATCATAAAAAGAGAGCTGATAGTGATCCGAACGCACCGCCATTCGATGATTTACGAAATTACGCTTATGAAGGTGGCGGAAGTATCGCAGGCTCATTGTCCTCGTTAGCTTCTGGTACATAGAAATATTATACTGATAACTGAAATTTAAAAGAACAGTTTTGAACTTCAAGTACACTATTACTACGCCATACCGATTCGCATGATTTTGGTACAGGCCGAATTACTTACGCTTTATACTGTGATTTATTTATTTTTATAATAATTTTACAACGGTTGCCCTAGGCCACTTACATAAATAGGAGAAAAAATATTATAAATGCCGGCCTCGACAGCATACTTTGTTATCAAAATCGGTGATATGTCCCCCTATTCCACAAAATTCTCAAACATTCTTTTTATATACTCTTGTGTAGAAGATCTTAGGAATTGTGGTCACCGCATTAATTTTTATGACTGTGTTCATTATGACCCAACATAATCAATAAAGAAGAAAAATTAATGGATTATAGAGCGAGTTAAATTAATATTTCGATACAAATTAATAGTATAAAAATACAATATATAATATTGTAAACACAATATAGTTCACCATCAACAAATGTTATTTTAGATTGTGGTTTTTACCAATTCACCCTTTATTGCGTAATATTTTAATGAAATCTCTTATGTATATTGTTACGGTCGACATTTTTAATATTTCTTCCTAGTAATGTGGCTAATTAAGGTGCGATATGTATAACACAAATAGGAAACAGTTATATTAAATGGAAGAGAATTGATACTTTTTGAAGTCATTGAAATCAGTGAAGTTAGTGTACCCCAAGTTTTGCTTCTTATTTCGATCATAATGAAGATGGTAAAACAGAACTGTTGAAACAATACTTATTTTTTCCTGAATAATAGTAAATATGAATACAAAGCCGACATTGATCGATTCATAGGAATGTGTACTATGCACGCGTCAATTATTCAGATAGAAAAATAAGAGAAGTGTAATCCTATGCCGTCCCTGAAGGGTAAATTCAGATCTTTTGAATTACTACATGACAATTGCAAACCGTTACTAACGGAGTATAAGATAATAATTTAAATACGACATTAAAATCCTTCTTGTTTACGCATGATATTCTTTATATGTATATAATCTATATTTACATTATTTTATATTATGTAGTGTGCCCATTTTAAATCAATTCGCTTAAATGATATTAGGAGTGAGAAAATTATGAGAAATGACGAGAATATTTTCTTTCATGAAAGGTACAATTATTAATAATCGGAGAGTATGGTCCATAAAAGTGTTTATATTACTTTTAAAACACGATAACTTTTTTGAAACTGGACTAAATGACTTGAATTTGTTTAGATGATACAGAGATTAGTCTGGTAGACAATGACTAAAATGCTTTTTTTTAAATTTTGCTGTTATTTGCAATAACAACAAAAATAAAAATCTCTTGTTTTTTAACTTTTTTATCTAAGCCTATAAAGAAAATTTTAAAAACGCCTTCGATGGATGTTGGTAGCTTATATACTTGTTGAAAATAGTATCGAAATCGATTGACTTATTGTCAAGCTACAGGCATTGAAAGATTGAAAAAATATAGATTTCTTACAGTTTTTGGTCAAGAGTGTCAAAAATTGTCACAAAACTGCGATTTTTGCGATCTTTGATTTGTTATAACACATCAACCGATTTCGATATGAAAATCGAACATGCGTATAATGAAGTTGATGAATTAGAAAAGAAGAAGCTCATGTACGACAATCACACAGGAAACTATTTTAGCAAAACTTGTAAAACGTTCTGCAAACCCGTATTTAACAAAACGAGAAACGTGATGAAGGTTTAAATCGAATGAGCCACTAAAGCATTTCAAGTTAAGATTACGTAACTTAGTAGCTATACGATAAAATATCGATTTTTGCAAATCGGAGTCAAATAAAACGCACCCTATAATCTGCATTACATGTATTTTAGTGTTTTGGAAAAATTCGTTAAAATTCAAGAGTAATAACTGAAGTTTTGCCTTTGTTACAAACTTAGTATCTAACGAAGAATGTTCTACGTTTTCATAATCCAAATGTCTGAAAGAAAACTAAACAAAAACTTTCCACCTTTCAGGTACGGACGACGAGCAACATGAGTACGAGTACTTAACAGCCTGGGGTCCTAGATTCGACAAATTGGCCAATATGTACGGTCCAACGGAGGAGAGCGAGGAAGAGGAATAAAACAATACAAGAAATCTCCTAAAAACTCATTTGAATTCGCACGATCGATGCACTTCTGGGGAAGTTTAGTGACTGTGTAACCTTGTAGGACGTAACTGACCTCTATGGAATGTGAATTCGAAGAAAACTTTCCAAGGACAATAGAAGAGAGGTAACAGCCTAAAAATTTACGCAGAAATTTACGTACCCACCGGAGGCGATGTGTTTACATTAGATGAGTAAAAGAAAAACTACTATGTTTCGTTTAATAAACCTCGACCATGTCGTCCACAAGCTGCGATCGTTTCCGGTGCATGGATGTAATATTTCCATACGGATAGAAGGTCGAGGCACGGAGCCAGTCATAGGGGGGGGGGGGGGGGGAACAAGACATAGAAGCAACGTTCTCTGGCCGGCAAACGCAGCCGTTTGTCGATGGTGATCTCAGCAAAGAGCTTTTTTTTGATCCATCGTGTTAAGTACGACGCGCAACGTGTAACATTGTTGCAAACGATCCTGTCGAGTCACGATCAACCAACGATATTACACGCGTCAGAAAGCGCCACGTAATGCGCGCAGAAACGGTGCACATCTAACTTGTATAGCACTTTTACGCATATACATAGTGAGGTTGCGAACGCGCTTGTGCGTCTCTATACGCAACAAGGACTTTTCTATTGTAATACGGTAAATCTATATACGAATATAGATTTATTATAAATATTATACATATAAATACGATTCATTATTTTTAGTCACAGTCGTAATTACTATTTATTGGTACTGTCGACCTCGATGTTTCGGCATTCGCTCGAGTATTATCATACACCGTTTTACTACTGCCAGTATCATCATTCGTGATCAGGCGATCCAAAGACAAGATCAAGGCCACAGCGATTCTTAAGGGCATTTATCATTTTTTGGAACTGTTAGTATTTCCTGAACCCATCGATACACAATCGGAAGTCCAGTGATCAGATCAACAAAGAGAAGTTCGAACGCGATCTTTCAGTTTCTTCCAGCGAATAGATTCCGGCTCTCGGTCCCATGTGCACGGACTCGCATCATTGTTAGGTATAATAAATCCTGAAAGACGACACATTCGCGGCTCCTTTCTCGTGCGCTACATGCCGACGATCCTACAGTAATGCGGTCTGTCGTACTAGAGTTATTTAAGATGCGTTAGCTATTGTTAGCGAGTCGAGAACCATCCTCATCGTTGTCACTGTCACCACCATCCTCATTAATGATTAATAATATTATTATTGACATTATATACATATATGTATTACGTATCTGCTATGTAAGACGTACATATATATATGTGTATAGAAATATATAAATATGAATATATAAATATGAATTTATAAATAAAATATAGAATATGTAGAAAGAGAGAGAGCGCGCATAGTGAAAAAACAAAGGGTACAGCAAACGTGGAACATACGGATGTCCACCTAACAAAGAGAGTTACCGCATATGTAATTATTATATTTAATATTATACAGATATAAATATATATACATATTAATAATAAGGAAGTGCACACGACCGAAGGCCACTAAAGCATAGAATAGGAAGTAAAAAAGTCAAGTAAACCGTAGAGCAAAATACGAAACGTCGGCCGTAGAGTGAAGTTAAAGATATTGCCATAGTATTCATATTTATTTTCTGTCAATAACAAGCACGGCCGGCAAATACAATTATTAGAATGGAAGAATGTTCCATGAGAACGAGAAGAAACTCGGAAAAATGTTTAAACGGTGAAAGAAGAAACTTAGAAGAAGATGAAGATCTCCTTTTTTGTTGGGAATACTGTGAGCGAGTTTGACATTATTCTTCAATCAGATGTGGTCACTTTCGCACGAGCATCGATCTGTCCGTTAGCAAGCAACCCATTCTTCACGGCGTTACGGGCTTACAGGATTACTGAGTTAAGAGATTACGGGATTACTGGGTGACGGGAAGATGGGGGACAACTGTTGTCGAGAACATTTCTCCGTACGCATGTCTCGACTGATTTGTAAAATTCTCTACGGAAATATTAATAGTCAATTTATCGGTTAAGTGATACCCCGACGGATCTCTCGAGAAATCCGAACGTACTGTAAGCACTTGTACGAATATTGTAAGTAACGTGTATCTCGATATGCCAGTGCCGCTCGTATTGCGCCGCGATCAGCACCGAGCATCGTTGTATATTCGTCCTACCAATTTATCATCTTGTGTACTATTCTTCCCAACGAGTTTGTGATATTACGATTCTTGCGATCATTTCTTCGGCGTGTTCTCTACGACACAACGATGTCTCGCGAACTCTGTCAATATCAAGAGACGCATCGAATATACATACCGCCTTGCTCCATACTAAATTTTTTGTTACGCTAATTTTACATTTGACAATCATTTGTTGTTTCCTTTAATTACACGCCTACTTTCCTTTGTATATAATGATGAGATAGTTTTTCAATAACGATGCTCATTCACATCTGTTCTTGAGTGTATGAAGTAATAAAGCTGATTGTGTATTCACCGAGTTAGTCCTCCACTTTCTTGATCTTTTTCGGTAAATGATTTTCAAGAAGGATTGGATACTTGTTCTACTTAGTAACCGCAAAAGTAACGTTGCATTTTATACTACATATAATCAATAAACATGAAATAAGTTAGTGAAAATTTTAATTTCTATTTCTTGGAGAAAACTATAATATCGATGCTTGACATTTACTTTTGGTTCGTAAATAACGTAGTTGTATACAGTATATTATATCTCCAAATATCATTGTCACATTTATTTTCATTGTGTGTTTCTTTTTAACAAAACTATTTGAAATTTTCTGGTATTCATAGATTCGTTCTACTCACAGTCACGATCAGTCACCGTACTTTATTCTCTCACGGACTGTTTTTGTATTATCCTCTTTCGTTACTTCAGTCATTTTGATCACTAATTTCATCGTACACTGTAAGCAGATTTAGTATTCAACGGATTAACGTTCTTTAGGGACACATGGTTTCTCGTTTAGTAACGCAATCAACTAATGAGTTGGGCAGTGTGCATGTACCCAATTACATTTGTGTGTGTGCACGCGCGTGCGTGTGTATGTATGTACAGTGGCAAACTATGGGTGCCGGCGATTGTTCATGGCAACGAATCTCATACGAATCACAAAATTAAAATGAATAAAATTTCGAAATCTTGGAGGTTGACTTTGTTTAAGGAATCATTAGAGCTCTTCGTGTCTGATAAAATTGGTCAAAAATATTTCTGATTGTGAGCGACTCCACTAGAAGTATTTCTATAACAGAGTCGTATAACGTAATAAACGTAAAATATTTCTAAATGAAATAAGAATTATTTTAAATGACCTAATTTTATTCTAATCATATTCATATATGTTATCACAGGCTTTGTTGGCCAAAATATAATTCGATATCAAAGAACAAAATTTGTCATAAAATTTTACGCATAGTTATTTTATATACTACATGGATTTTGCGACTTTTTACAGCGAAAATAGTACGACAATCTCCGAGATTTCTGTTCCACCGGGCGTCGATCTTGTCAGACACAATTCGATGACTCATCATCATCATCGTCAGAAATTAATTTGATCCATTCGTTGAACATGTCGAAAAATTTACGTATATTCATAATATTCAATGAATACGGAATATGACCTCTCACGACTTATTACAAATATTTATACGGGGTGTTTCATAGTGTATTTCTATATGTATTTAAAAAAATACAATAAGAAGGAAATTATTTAGTTTATTCATAAATAGCCTACAAATACCATTCTCATTACGTTGCACTTTACAAACTGACACATGCTGACTTAGGTCTATTGAACTATTCATTTCGATTTTCTGGATTCTTTTTCTATCTAACATGAAAACATTGTTTAATATTGCGTAAGTGGTACTCATCCTGATATCCATATTCACGAGGTTCATTGTTCTGCTGATAGATTTATACACAAAAAATATAACATCGTTTTAGGTACACATTTATATATAGCTTCTTCAGGTATCGTGTATAGTGTATATGTATCGCGAAATTTTAATATAAGTGAATTTATGGGACACCCAGTATTATTCGTAAAATAGAAAATAAATGAATAATTTGTATACGAAGAAATCATTGATGCAACAAAATACTAAAATATGGCAAAACATACTTCTATTCGGAAAACGAAGGCACTTCGTAAGATTGCATAGGAAGAATTTGCATCGTTGCAAAAGCGTATGAAACAAAGTCTGCCAGACATGCTCAAATAATGTGAGTTGAAGTCTTATTTGCCACTGATGTTAAATACTTACTAATAAATGGGGAATCGAACATAAAAAAAAGAAGACATAAAATCATTGTGACAGAAACGTTTCTTATCCTTACCCTTAAATTCGTTTCCAAAACTAGTCTAATTGTAACCCCTACTACGAATTTGGGAGCTTAGGTAATTTATCGTCTTATTGCTTTCTATGTACATGGCATACATATTTACGAAACACCATTATTACCAGTATAAGCAATTCACATAATTAATAATCTAGTTTACATCCTAAGGAGACGATGATCCGATCAAATCAGTCAATGGTCTCTATAGATGACAAATTTTCAACGATATCAGTTATCGTCAATTCTAGATCATTTACTATGCAAATAAGGACTTTTTAGCAATACACGTATTATACAGAATAGCTGAACCTGTCTGAGAAAAGAAAATAATTTGCAGCTGAAAAATCGATAATTAATTTAAGGTACTCTACGATGCAAAGACGGCTAAACTCTTTTTATCAAGAATGGCTTAACATTGCAAGGACATACCAAGATATGCAAGGCTTTCTTAATGCCAATAAAATCTGATTAAAAGTCGGAGAAAATCTACTGTTCTTAGCGTGAGACAAATAACTAAGGAAGAACTACAAATATGGCGGTTCCTGAATGAGAAAATGGTTATGCGAGCCTATTCTACATATTTGTAAACTTATTTTGAGCACTGCCTGATCGTGCCCAAAAAAACAACCAGAATAATTTAATACGAAAAAATCAATTTGAAACAACAGTTCATTTGATAGCCGTGCTAAATCTATTATTTAAATGATAACGATGACAAAGGTTCGTTCTTGTTAAGTTTTAACTGTTTCCTATTCCCGTTCTCTGTCTTTTTCTCTCTCTCTCTCTCTTCTTCACTTTCTCTCTCTTTCTTTTTTATTGTATTTAGCAGATGGTTGCTATTAAGTTTGTATTGCGATCATGAACGTGCAAAGCACTATATATGCTAGAAATGGAACTTTGCTCATGTTGACAGAAAAATTCGAACGGGTGCAGGTAAAATTAGAGAGATTCAATTTAATTTCAACATCAATGCTTTCAACATGTTTGTTGACTTTTATGTTCTATGTTTCTCTACTGTTAAAAACTGCTTTTTAGTTTCATGATTATAAAAAAATGACGTTATTATTTATTCATGCACACTTCGCATATTTCTGGAGGCTCAGCAAACGTTTCTCTGTAAAATCAGTGCGCGCCTAATTAGATAATAAATATGCCGGTAATGCATCATCGATTTGAAATAAAATGAAGAAAAAGAAAAGCGATATCAATAAAGAAGAGAAAATGACGAAAGCACAATCGAGTCGCTGACTTGAGTCGACGACCAGTGAGAATGCAAAAGTAATTGTAATATATTAGGTTGGAAACTATGACACGGGAGTTTTTGGTTAGTCTGTATTCAACTGCGACTGAGAGAGGTTCATTACAACGTGCGCTCGATATTTTTATTAATAAATTTTAAAGGTATTCTTCTCACTCATTGTGTAAAAGTTGTTCATGTTTGTGTTCCATTTTTATGTTATATTTCTCCGAAACCAGATAGAAACAAAAAGCGATTTACATCTACTTTTTTTGTATGAGTACAAATTGAATCATAGTGCAGCTCAAGCTTCGAGAAACATTAATCAAGCTTTCGAAGATGGATCCACCTATGAAAAAATGCTCGATATTGGTTCCAAAAATTTCGTTCTGGCAATTTGAGCATCGTCAATAAGCCTCGAAAAAAATCGCGTTTTGTTTCCATCTGGTTTCGGAGAAATATAAAATAAAAATGGAACACAAACATGAAAAAATTTTACAAAAAAAGTAAGAAAAATACCTTTAAAATTTATAAATAAAATTATCGAGCGCATGTTATAACGAAGTTGCAGTTGAACACAGACTAACCAAAAATGCCCGTTTCATAGTTCCCAACCTAATACATTCTTTTTTATCATAACGATATGACACTGCCACTGAACACATCCCGTGTACAATTACCGTACATATAATCCGCAATATACTGCTACACATCGTAATATTAATTGAATTGATATTTATTAACTTTTAATTATTATATTATTACCACTATATTACCTGTACAATTTGTATTTTGCATTTCAGTTCGAACGAAATAAATGCCTTCTTTTTCATAAAAATAAACTTCTTTCTGCGTCATTTCAATTTATTGACATCAAATCGCTTTTGATTATACTTCGTTAGAGTATTGTAAGTTTTCGTTCTCTCCAGGCAATGGACAAAGTCTGCTGTTCAGCATGGGCTACTAGTATATTCGCATTATAAATATATAATCATAATCTAAATACATAACACATATCAACATTTCATTATCAAAGTTAATAACCGTTGTGCGCATTCTATTGATAGTGCAGAATTGTTTTTTAGTCAATTAATATATGGACTGAGATAATTATTTTATCATATGTATAATTCACTTGTGAATTTTATTTGCCAAAAGTACATTAATCATAGAATACAAAACATTATGTAATACAGGAACAATTTCCCATTGTAATGCAGTATGGCCTCTTCATCAAGATCAACAACTGAAATTTTTAAGAAATAGAGTGAATGGGTAAGGTAAGGGGTAAGCCAGGTATCTATCTAAGGGATGTGATTGGGGACTACCTGCGGGACAGAAAGATCACGTATCCCGGCCGGTGCGGGATGTTGCGGAGGGAAGTGGACCGTGGGGTTCCGCAGGGGTCCTTCCTGGGCCCCTTACTGTGGAACCTGGGATATAACACGGTCCTGAGGGCCTCCCTGCCCGACGGCGCCATCCTCGTCTGTTACGCGGACGACACGTTGGTGGCAGCCGTCGTCGCGAGGATCCGCGACCTGGGGCTGAGAATAGCCCCGGAGAAGACCGAGGCCGTGTGGTTTCACGGAGGGCCTCGGTCCCGGCCTCCAGATAGGTCGTGGGTCTGGGTTGGAGGAGCCTGCGTCGAGGTGAGATCCGAGATGAAGTACCTCGGACTCATCCTCGACAGCCACTGGAGCTTCGGAGCGCACCTCGGCCGCCTTGTCCCCCGAGTCGAAAGGGCAACGACATCATTATGTCGTCTGCTGCCCAATCTCGGGGGACCGGGGGAATTGGTGCGCCGCCTATATCTTGGCACGGTGCGGTCTATGACATTCTACGGTGCCCTAATTTGGGCACCGGCCGTGATGGAGAGTCGGCGCGGCAAACAACTGCTGCGCCGGCTCCAGAGGTGGATGGCCATCCGCCTCATCAGAGGCTACCGCACCGTGTCCACAATGGCGGCGCTGACTCTGGCGGGGAGTTGCCCTTCGAGCTGCAGGCGGCGATGCACGCCTATATTTATAGGCGCGTGGATATCGCCCGCCGGGCTCGAGGGGTCCCGCCGGAGCCGGAGGTGGTCGAGGGATTCGGGCTCCAGGCCCGGCGACTAGCGTGGTCCAGGTGGTATGGGGAGCTGTTTCCCCACGCCGGCGAACGCGTCGTCGGGGCCCTCCTGCCCAATTTCCATGAGTGGCGGGAGAGGCGGCACGGCAGGCTCACCTACCGTGTAACGCAGGTGCTCACCGGTCACGGCTGCTTCGGGGCGTACCTGTGTCGCATCCGGAGAGAAGCGACGGCGGTCTGCCACCATTGCGGGGAGGATGAGGACTCGGCGCAGCATACGCTGGAGGAATGCCCCGCCTTTTCAGCGCTGCGCCGAGTCCTAAGAAGGGCCATTGGCCAGGACCTCTCACTCCCAGCAGTAGTTGGGGCGATGCTGGAGAGCGAGA
The DNA here is from genome assembly GCA_028455555.1 of Augochlorella aurata. NCBI lineage: Eukaryota > Metazoa > Arthropoda > Insecta > Hymenoptera > Halictidae > Augochlorella > Augochlorella aurata. The sequence continues at coordinate 925,810 of CM052158.1, read as the reverse complement.
GGAAGTGGAGGGCGGTGGCCTCCTTCTGCGAAGAGGTGATGAACCGGAAGGAGGCCGCCGAGCGGGGTCGGGAGCGCTCCGACCCCGCGCGACGTAACCGGGGGCGTCGGCCGCGTAGCGGCGTCAATGCCCCGGTCGTGTGATGGGAGCAGGCGGCGGGGACAACTTGCTTCTTAGTAAGAACCCCGCCGCCTGGCGCGAGAAGTGGGGGATTGACATCCTCCGCTGTAACGGGAGAGAGGGGTGGCGAGACGAATGTCACCCCTCGGGCGGCCGTGATGCCCAGGGCGGGGGCCCTGGGTACTCCGTAGACGGCCGCCGAGTAGTAGGGTGCAGGGCGCGATCTCCCTGCACCGCGGAGGTATTGGGGGGAGTAAGCCAAACACTCCCCCCCCCGGGACGCGGCCGGCCGTCAAAGGTGAGACGGCCGGCCAGGCGAGGGGGAGCCGCGGTAGTTTCCTTCAAGAGTCCCCGTGGCTCCCCCGAAAATCGCCAGATGATGGCGCAGCGTCCGAAGGTCGACGTGGAGGTTTTAGTGGGTACCCTGTAGGGGGGTGAAGTTTTATCCCCCCACCTCGCCCTCGGTCATGATTAGCCTTGCAGGACCGGGGGTGGGGGATACAACATGGACGGACAGGAACCCCACACTACCCTCAGTCAGTCCCCCCGGACAGGCTAAGGGTGTCTGGAAAGCAGATTTCCTCCACGAAAAAAAAAAGGGGGTAAGCCTGGTCACGAGAGCTCCGTGGGCGGCCGAGGTGAAGACGAGTACAATCTCTCCGGGGGAGGATGCAGCGGCGGACAAGTATCGGAAGTATGTCGTGAAAGTAGCCGGTAGATCTTCAACAAAGTTAGGGCAGGTCAACATGGAGATTACGTAGACTTAAGAATACATAAGTATTCGTTTTTTTTATATTTCTGCTGTACCCACACAATGATAAACGCGTCAAATACAAACACCGCGCCGAATTTAGTAAAAGTGACATAGGCGAAGACGCTAAAAAGTGGCGAGATTTAGTTGAATTGATTATTGAGAAACTTTTTCCAACCCAACAACTGGCACTTGCTACGCATATTTTGGTCGGTTAAAACGTGGTTACAATTCTGCGAAGATTTGTGCTCTGCGTTTGTTTGGCATTTCGTGGGACTCGCTACGGGTATGAGCTGTCACCCGTGGAATACTCACTGAAACCTATTACTGACTCTTATGGAGATGCCACGTTGATAGGAAGCGGCCCTAAATTGCTACTGGTTTAGTTGAAGTTGCCCCCTCCCATCCTAATCAGCTCTTCGGGAAAGGGTTTTCCTATCCCCCGCGCATTTAGTGTAGGTGACTCGCATGAACACCTGATATTGATACTCCGCGATTTTTAATTATCTATCGGGTTGTAAGGTCGCTTATGCTGGGCGACGAAATAGATCGATATCGCCGTCCGTTTAATTAAAAATCAATTGCTGATTTGGAAAAACAGATCGTGTATTTACAAGTATTTACAGTTGATTGAACTGCATGGATATTGTGATCGATCGATTGACTAGAAGACTGGCGGAGGCTGGAGCCGACAAGAGCAATCTGAGAGAGCGGACTGCAGATTGATGAGACTGAGCGAGAATGAGAAGCGCGTCAAGATTATACGAGAAATAACCGCTTAGGGAAAAATGCACGAGAAAAGACTGAACGAGAGATGATGAGTGAGACGTAACCAGAAAATGACGGTTTGAGGTCAAAGTTTCTGCTCTTTTATAATTTTCACCGAGAGAAAACTTGAAAGGGGATTGGTTGATAGCGAGATAGAAAGGGAAGTCAGATGGCACGTGTCGCACAACGAGATAGGTAGCGGGAAAAATCAGAGCAAGTAGGCGATACGGCACCATCTGGCGCTCCTGTCATAAACCAAAAAGCGAATGCTGATGGAGCATGCAATTTTATTGCAGAAATTTTCTTATGACCGGTTAAATCTGTAAACTTAATGAAATAATGGTTGTGGACTTTAATTCAATTTACTAATAGGGTCTCGCTACCCCAAGTAGGTGATAAAGAAATATACTTGTTCGAAGTGAAAGTAGAAAATTCGATTGAAAAAGAAATAAAAAAATAAAATTCCGTTGCAGGCCGGAAAATTTGGAGTGTTACATCCTTTAACACATTCAAGAGGTTACCAAACCTTTTCTACCTTAAAGATTCTTGCCTATCCCTAAATAGAGTTGGAATAATCTCCTTCTTCCTCATTAAAAATTATGGGGAGATCTATTATTACCATCTCTGTCTCTCCTGTTTCAAGAAATTTGTTGGGTGCGGAAGGGGGGAGGGTGACAAGCGTGGCCATTCTAACCATCTTCGGGGATAACCGGAAGGATGTGACTAGGGCCAGACAGCTGAAGCGAGCGTGATCCCTTAGATTATCCTTACTCCGAGGATGATCTCCTGAAATCCTTTGTTCTAAGTTGCCTTGGTTTTTAGGTGGAAAGGGGTTGTGGATAGGATGGTCTATTAAACTTTAAACTCGTTGTGCGGAGCAAATTACCTTGAATAATGATATATACAAAACGGACGCTATGCTAATATTCAACTATGACTGAACCTCGTGTCTCGGAATATTACTTCGTGACACTTCGCCACCTTAATCTCGTGACCAAGTGACTTGTGTGTCATTTCCTACTCTGCGTTTACGCTGGTATAATTCCTGAACTGCACCTTATCAGATCTCGGTTGAGAATACACTTAAACAGACAATTTAGCATCAGATAACACAAGAAACTTTACTGTTTGGCACTATACGAAACAGAAATTCGAGCGATATATATGTTGACTTCACTAAATATGAGGATTTAGCATCACATTGCGCTGATTCCACAGATAAAGCTTGAGAATCCAGTGAAAATAACCATATAATATTCGATAACATAACAAGAATTACTGTTTACCACTATACAAAACAAGAATTGAACGATGTATCTGCTGAT
>CM052158.1:735800-762793 GCA_028455555.1 Augochlorella aurata | reverse complement strand
ATGTAAATATTGCTTTTCGTTTGATTTTTATGAGCCTTCTTCCAAATCCTAGTAAAATCGTAAAATTCGGCCTATATATTCGAAAATATGGTGTAATTCGGAATGGCCTGTGATAGGTGATTGTACCGGCAAACAAGGTTTAGTGATTACATAAAAGAAACATTCTGTGATAGACAATATATTTAAAAAAATCGATTCGTACCGAGGTGCAGATACTTGCCGTCCCATTCGACATAGAAAAAGTCTGTGGAGTCGGGGGGAAGTTCCAAGTGAACGTGTCCAAAGCGCGTCCTTCGAACGTCAAATTTCTTACAATAGCTATGTAAATTCAGACGCCCTGTCAGTTATTCGACTCTTCTCCCCTTCAAGTACCTTTATTGCAACTAATTTGTAAACGTAGCATTCGCAAAGCGAAATTATAGATGTGCCAGGAAGGTTATCTGTAACACTTCGCATGCAAGAAGGCAGCGGATACATTAATTACAAAACATAGTTTGTAAATGAGACTGTTGAATAATTATTACGGTAATTTAACACGCAGTTACTGATAGTTTTTGAAAATAACAATTGAAATGAGCTTAGGTAAACAGTTTATGTATATTAATGTAAGTTTATTTTCAACTTAAACGTCAATGGAATTGGGAATTAAGGATCCATTTTCTGTATTCGTGTTCGTTGAGATTATGGGTAGAAGAAATAACTTCAATGTTACTTATAATTATCTTTATTTTATATTAAGGAATATATCAATAGTATCACAGAACCACACGCAGCGAAAGACAAAATTAGAGTGACTAAACAAAAAAGCAATTTGATGAATTAGAGCGAAATTAGAAAGCTAAAATTGATCATAGCCGATGGCATTCGAACTCTTTCGCATCCGAAACATCCTAGTCAAATTCAGATTGTGCGGATATATTAAAATAAATATGAATTTTCATATTTATTTTAATATATCGCTATATTATATTTAATATTCGCTAGTTTTTAGGCGAATAGGCTCAATTCCATATGCATACATCGCAATAAATCATATAAAATAGAAATCATGAAACGTGTTTTGGAATTAAAATAGCTTCGAGTGCAAAGGGCTAATAAGGAAACGTTATATAGTTTATAATATTTTTTTAATTACATTTTTTCGTCAACAGAATGCATTGGTTGCTCGTGTAGGAGAAGCGGTATTTCTGAGGTGTTTAGGTTATTCGGACTAGGATAGAATCAATCGTCGGTCCACCGCAAACGCTTTATGTGTAATCATGTTCTAAAAGCAAAGTACAGTAATGTTTCGAGAAATGTCTCAACTTTACTCTGCTACTACTGTCGCAGTGCTATTGCTACGCCACTGTAATTTATCGCTTTTTCGCTACGCCGATGCCGAGGTTCGACAGAGTCGGTGAACACGTGTGCTGCGGCACGCGCCGCGGCTCCTTTGATTTAAATTCTCGGAAGAAAACTCATAATGCAATAACGAAACTTTTTTAATTTCAACATTTTAAAGCTGAATTCTTTTTTAACATATTGCTGATAATTTTCTGATTAAAATGAGACTAAACATGACATAATTTGGACAAATATTTCTGGTTAAAATAAAACTAGATACAATATAATTTCGTTTATATTTAGTTATTTAATAGTTAATATGTAATTCATTTTATTTAATTATTACTACAACTATATAAGAAAAAAATATTTTTATACATATTAATTGTAACTGTACATTAATATTATATTTTACATTTAATTATTTTCTTGCGTATTATCCTTGGAATTGTCTCGTCATGGTGTTGCTGTATTTCCTAATAACAAATAATGTAAAAAAAATTAATTTATAAATAATTCATATTGAAATTAGCTGCTAAGCTTTACCATTGTATGAATACATACTTATGTATCCAACTTGTACCCTTTGGAACTAAGGAACAACTTCAAACCATGTATAAAACAATAAACATACGGGGGAGCATCCGATATATACAGTTTTAATTTTTCGAAAATCGAACATAACTCTTTCGATTCTTTTTGTACGTTAATACCTTCTTCCTCGTGCGGTTCATCCTCCAAATCTTCTAACTGCTCTTCTTTCATATTTTCATCAAATATTTCTCCCTCCTCACAATCTTTTCAAAATTGTGTCACATGTACAGGAGTACAAGTTTCTCCTGTGACAATACTCATCATTTCCGGCCAATCGGGTTCTATTACCGTCATATTCGTATTACCGTCATGTTTGCCACTGTTCTGTATTCCAGGAATTCGTTTTTTCCATGCATTTTTTGTGTTATTTTTTGTGACTTCTGCCGAAGAATGTGACAACATTACTATACAGTCTTTTAGGGTATAGTCATTATAAAATTCGTTAATACATTCATTGTATGTTAATACTCTTTGCAAGAGTTTCTGGCGGAAAACCCTTTTCGTTTTTTCTATCACCCCCTGGTCCATCGGTTGAAGGATGGCCGTCGTATTCGGGGGTAAATACATAATTTTGAAATTGTCGTCTTCCTCCTGTAACACCTTATGGGTTTCGCAATTATCTACCAATAGTATAACTTTCCCCGATATCTGTTCTTCCTCCTGATATTGTTTTACGGATGGTGATATTGTTTCACGTCCGTGTCATAAAGTATCTTAGTGCTGGGCACTAACATGAAATAACAGAATCAAAATGATCACTTTTGATACGAACGAAAAGACCGTTGACAGTCAAGTCCGTACATTTTCTTCGAAATCGAGACTACCTCTGCACATACCGTCTCGAAGTCGAAGCCATCTCCGCACTTACCGTCTCAAAATCGGAACCATCTGCATTCTGAATATTTCTCGAATTACACAATACCATATTTAGCGTTGCCGTTAATACTTTATTTATAGTTACGAATCGGTTTTTCTAATGCTGTTTTCGTAAATAAAATAAGTTACTTGATTCGTATAATGACTAAATATACGTTTAGTATCATTTTAATTGGAAAAATCTGACCAATATATTAAAAAAATTTTCATATACAAAAAATTAGAAATAAAAAAGTTAAATCATCGTTTTTATGCTAGCGTTACAATGTATTCATAGTAACCTACACCGGCATGCGGCGGCTGCCTTTCCAGGTAGTTCCGTCCTGTCTCTCTCTTTTATGAGATGTCGCCAACTATAAAGGCGAGCCGCGAGGATCGAATGACCGTGCCTTCGTCTACGGATACTGACGATTTCCGATTCCTACTTTGAGACATTTCTCGAAACATTACTGTAATTACAACCGTCATCGGCCTTCCCTATCTATTTTCTGTTCGTGCTATAATTCACTTTTAAGGGATGAAATATCTTGAAAAAAATTTAAACAAATGTTGAACGTTATTTTTATGTTTACCAGAATATGTATAAAAGTTTTACCCCTCCATCACTGCTTAAATTTCATTTTTTTATAAATAAATGAACCGTCTATTATCGAATTTAATGTCTGCTCTAGCATTTTTATTATTAGAGTGGTTTCATAACAGATAATTTAAATTATCAATCATATAATGTGGCTGTAATATAAAATTTGATAAATTACATGTAAAGTTATGGTATGTTATGTAAGATCACGATACCTATGCAAAAATGAATAATACAGATAAAGATTGGTAATGACAGTAATAGCACATGCCGACATGTGTGTTGGATGCCAGCCTGCTGTGACACATAATTACACAAACATGTTCGCTTCTGTGACAGTCATCCTCGCAATAGTCATCCTTTCCCTAAATATTTCCTATTTTTCCACTAAAACTCTCACCTCCTACTGACTAATCCATGTACCTTGATCCTCGAGTCATTCGTACCCCCTTGAATTCTGAATCGTCCTTGCCCTATCTCATCCCCACTATTCCTATTTTTCCCTTTAAAAAAGACTAAATCGACCCTGCAAACACACTTGGTTCAGGACTGTCAAACTGTAGGCATAAAAAAATCAGATCTTAGTCGTATACACAGTGTAAAAGACGACCTCACCACACGTCGAAAACTCTTATAATAAAACCTCTCTTAAATGAAATAAGTATTGCACTCATTTCCACGATTGGGAATACAACATGTCTTTTTCCTTAACACACAATACATTATAGAATTTACGTAATTGTTGAAAACAAATTATAATAGGCGTTGAGGATAGTAAGGACGAACTCAATATTTTGCCATTTCATCATTTTGTTCGATACAGTTATAATAATTGTATGTTTAGTATTTTTTCCCTTCGACAGAATTTTTCAAGTATTTTTTAAAACAGTTTGGTTAATATCTGTTGAATTCGTCTCTGTAAGAGATGTTTAAAACACGTTTCTCTTAAAACGTATCTTTGTTGATTGTGTCAATCAGTTGACAGATTAAAAGTAGAACAGTAATGATATTGATCGTAAAATGTTCGAAAAAGAACAATACTCGGCACATCACGAACATCTTATAAAAACAGTCGTCTTACAAACACTAGAGTTGGGCAGACGTTTCGGGTTTTTAAAGTAATAAAAGTCCACTGGATTTTCATAGCCTAGGATGCTCTTCTAAATATCCGCTTTTCAACTAAGCGCATTGAAAAAGGTTTCCGAATCTGGATGAGGAAAACTGCTTGTGGTTAAGCGACTGTAATTAAACGATTTCATTGCGTGTGCACAAAAAGCACATTCTAATGTATCGTGTTTTAACAGAAAAACAGTGCGATAAGATATCACATTAATCAATGCAGGTACACAGGTCTGATGTGCTGCCATTATGAATCGTACATGCAATCAAATAATTTATCGAATTTCATATTACAGTCTGAAATTTATATGATTGATGATGTAAATTATCTGTTACGGAACTTTAAATTCGATAATAGTCATTTTATTTATTTATGAAGAAATATATAGAAAATAAACTATTTCAAAGAAGTGGTGCTGGAGGGGGTAATTCAAAAAGTATCGATTTCTTGAAAATCTTTTTTACACACTCTTGAAAACATAAAAATAAGATCCAACTTTTGTTTAAACATTTTTTCAGTATCTCGAAATACCGTTCTTGAAATATTCGACGAAAAATATAATTTTTCATTTAAGGGCTGAAATCATTCTTTAAGAGTGAATTATGGCACGAATGGAGAAATAGGTACGTGTTATGGATGACTTACTCTAGTTGTACACAGAATTTCATATTTTTTTTCGAATTTCCGGGTTCCTAAATTTGCCTTATAAGTCCTTTATTCACCCGCTCGTAATATATCCTACAATTTTTATGACAAAATGAACCCAAATAAATAAATATATCCAATATTTCCTCAGAAAAATATCCTTACAATCTCAATAATTGTAAAGTAAAGAATTTGATATCCGTCATTTTGAAGGGTTCAGTTGTTCTAGTGTTAATTATTTGGCTTCGTTTTAATAAATATTGAAATAAAATAAATCGTTAGGGCCACAGCTGTTGTTTTAAATCTCTTGATGAATTACATTTCTGTTAGCTTATTTATTTGTCAATCGGAGATCCATGTCCGTGACTACCAGAATGACAATGGTTCAAAAGATTGTAGTAAGCGTGCTATCGTTGCTCACATGCTCACTCACGGCAGTTACGCCGAGGCTATAAACAGGGATAGCTTCTAGATAACCAGCAGTACGCTTCAGAGCGTTTGTCCGTTTGTTCTGTTCCTTACGGCTGTCTTTAGAGTTAGTGTATCAGGTAAGTCGTATTTTTAATACACGTATCACTACTATACATGGTGTTAAAAGAGAGTGGTTCAAGACTTTAAGGATTTATAGTACTCACCGGTAAAAATAGTCTAGTCAACACGAGTCCAAAAGTCAACCCTTTCGACAGAAAATCGACTTTTGATATTTGAGAATATTTGATAACGTGAATGAGTTTTTCAGAGACTTTTTTCTAAATGCAAGTTCAATATCAATCTTCTTCATCACAGTGAGTTTCATAGTAGACATATAAGAGCAATAGTCTATTTGATTACCAATAAATAATGTATAAAAATTACAAGAGCGAATAGAAAACGCGTGTAAACAACTGTGATAAAACTTACTGTGATAAAGAAAGTTTGTTTTGCATTTAAATTAGACATTTTTAAAACTGGGCTTGAATTGTTTTTAATGTTAGAGGACTAGTTTTGCGATGACTACGTTACTTTTTTGAATTTTGCTATTACTGGGAATGACAACAAAAAAGGAAAGGCTCCATTTTTTTAAATTTTGTACCTGAGCTTAATGCAGAAAATTTCATCGAAATCCGTTAACGTAGAGTGAAACTGTAAGCGTTCAAAGATTTTAAAAAGTACAGATTTCTGATAGTTACCGATCAAAAGTATCAAAAATGGAAGCAAAACGGCGTTCTTCACCATCTTTAATTGTTTGTATCTCATAAAAATGTTAACCGATTTCGATAACAATTTTAGCATACATGCAAGTAACCGAGATCTACAAAACGCATTTATTAAATTTTCGTTATAGGCTTAGATAAAAACGTTAAAAAACGCGATCTTTTTCTGTTTTGTTATCATTCCAAGTAGTAGCAAAATTTAAAAAGAAGTCATTTTAGTCATTGTCTAATAGACTAGTCCTTCTATCTTCTAACAAAATGTCATTTCGTCCAGTTTTAAAAAAGTTATACCATTTTAAAGACTGTACACATACTTGTATGATCCAGACAAGAAGAAATATACTATATTTAAATTATTTTGAATTACAAGATTATTTCGAGGCTATTCATAAAAATGTTTAAAAATATTGTGATCTTGGACCACTTTTTAAGAAAAAATCAAACGCTATTAGATTCTATAATGGAACCTCAAAATTTTGTAGTGAACACTATACTACGAAATTCAAACGAAAATTAGTCCCCTCACATAATATTATAATCCACATAAAATGGTTATATATATTAATTTATAATTTGTATTTATATTATATATATTAAACTATGAGGTACTAATAATAAAAATGATAGTATAATAAATAATTATATTAATAACCACAATAATCCATAATATCATGATATCATACACACAATGAAGTTTACCGATTATTATTTAAATTGGTTTTCGTTGACTGTCCATATATAGAAAGATTAATATTATCCTATTCTTCTAAAATATTCATGAATGAATCGTGATATCATAGAATTTGATTTTTGACTTCGAAGTCCCCCACGACGCGTTGTGCGTTGCAAAGAAACTCAGTTATGTTATCGAAAATTCTTAGATAATGAAAGTCGATTTGCTGTCGATAGGATTGACTTTCGGACACATCTAGATTAGACATTTCTCGGACTCTCGGTGAGTAATATGTATTATTAGAATCATAAACCACATTTTTTTAACACTCTATATTATAAGGATAGTCAATCTAGTGCCGATATTTCAAAGATCGATTTATTACGAGCATACTTAATATACATACGTACGTACGTACGTACATACATACCTACTACTACTACTACTACTACTACTACTATATATATATATATATATATATATATATATATATATATATATATATATATATATATATATATACATATATACACACACATATATATAAAAAATTCGTATACGAATTTTTACACGTGCTAAACTCTAATCTATCACTAGATCTATAAACCAGACTAGTCTATTGGATTATACAACATCGGAAGTGAAATAAATGTGTTGAACAATGTATAAGAAAGCCATATCATATGCATCAATTCGTCTTAATACATATCTTTATACCACAAGAAGATAAACCACTTCCTATTTAAAGAAAAAAATGGAGGATTACCTTTGTCTCTGGAAAATATTCTAAATATAAGTCAGTACATTGATTATTTAAAAAAAAACATTTTATTCTTTCACGTTTTCTAATACTAACTATTTAAAGGAAAAGTGCTGGCAAGGGCATTGTTAACGGATACTGGATATATCACGACGAGTGATAAGAGTAAAAGGCAAATAACACTTTTTCGATTAATCCTTCATTTTTGAAAGAATTGAGTGAGAAAATTCGACAAATACGCGTGCTACTAAAAATGATTGGCTGACTTGTATGATCAAAACCTACCGCATTTACTTCTTTTCGAACTCCGCTGCTTAGTGTTTCCACCCTCTTATTTCTGAAATTCATATAAAATTGAACAATTCAATCGTATACCAATATATTATTTTACAGCATACTTAGCATAGTTGAGAAATATTGTAAAAGTTCTTCGATATCACGGCATTATTCATAAATATAACGTAAATTTTCAAAACATTGCGTATCGTAGACATGTGTTCCGTATTTTATCGAAATCGTTTTTTTCCGACATGTTGTTTCAAAACCGTGTTAAACAAAATTGTTTTTCTCAAAATGTTTTGTCATTTCGAAAGTATACATCGCGAGAAATTTAGAAACCGAATGAAGCCAAAGAATTTGTACAGGATGTATTATGGAACTCGTACACTCCAAATAACTTTTAAATTATGCATCTAATTAAAAACTTGTTAAACACAAAAATTGTAAAGGTTTAAGAGCAGGCAGCACGTGGCGCATTCGCTTCTTTTCACATAGTGTAGTTTTCGAAACTTCAAAGTCAGCTTCATTTTTCTTTATTATTGATATTCGATCATAGATCGAAAGAAAATTTAAGTAGACAAATATAAATCTATGTAGATGCTAAATCTGACAGTTAACAAAATTTTAAGATGGCATCGTAGGAGAAATTGTTCAGTGGCTAATATTTTGATAATCATTAAGTTTAGGTTCAATATATTTTTGCAATATGTTTATATTTTTCTACTCAAAATTTAATATTCTTTCGATCTAGAATGAGAAAAATGTACCCTTCCATTTACAAAAAGAATGAGCTTGAAATTTGAAGAACTATACTATGTACCAAAAAGGTGAATACGAAAATTCTACAAGTTTTATATTTAACAATTTTGAATTAAAAGCATAATTAAAAATTATTTGAGGTGTGCTAGATAAATGATTCACTCTGTATATTTTTGTGTACAATTTAAGTATTCATACAAGTATTCATCATAAACAAAGAAAGATGAAAATTTTACATTTCTGGAACGTAGGAAAATGAAAATTGCAGCAGACATAAGAAAGTATTCGAGATTGAATTTATTGCACAACGCTTCGTCTTATAACGTATTGTATATCTCCGCAGTGATCTCTCTGTTTATGACACCAACACAATCTGTCGAAACATTCGTGTTACATGGAGGTAATCCAAGATTTGCGAATCGTATTCTGGAAATCGTGTTATGAGAGCACCGCTTGCACTTTGTTACATGGAAATCGTGTTTTCAGAATACAATTACCCCGGATTAAAAAGTGTAGAAAAAGTGTTGGATGTAAATTGATACCTCTCCTCGAATCTTACATGCCATAGGTAAACATAATAAATAAATATAGATTATCAATTCATGTATATATAAAACTTTTTTTTCCATATGTTTTTAATCCGGGGGTACGGAAATTGAGACAGGCACGTAAACTGGGACATCTACCCTGAATGTTCGAACATTTAGATTTTCCGCAAATAATTTGCAATATAGTGGACTAGGTTTGCAATACAATGGACTAGGTTTCAAGTGAATATGTAAATAATTTCGTTTTCTTATATCAAAATACTGCGGATCTTTATGCAGACTAAAAATTGTCTAACTTGATTGTAAGAAATATAAATTAGATGAAAATATCTTATGTGACTTATTCTTTTCTGTCATAAATGCATAAAATCCGCAGTCTAGTTATTAGTAAAAATCACGATGTTTCATATTTTCATTTGTAACCTAGTAAATTACATCCGCGTTGCACACTATTCGTATTATAATATATGTAAAATCTAAATGTTCGGTCGTTTAATCAAAAAGTAAGATACGAATATTTTAACATGCCCGGACAAATGTACTTTTTATCCCCAATTTTAAAGGATGTTATCACCTTTTCAACGTGGATGATTAGCAATCAAAAGATATAGCAGCGGATGAAAGATTAACACGTGAAAAAAGAAAGATATTGGTATACTGCACTGTGATTGCAAATCTTATGATTGTAATCTATCGGAAGAAATACGATTGAACTTCGATTTGTCCGAAAATAATATTTTTTGCTAATCCTGGCTTATTCGATGCAGATGCAAGTCTCAATTTTCAATTTTTGGTGTTCAGTGTTGGTTTCTTACGTGGACACTAATTCCTTTCGAATGGCATAATTAACTGTTGCATCATATAGTTAAACAACTTAAAATAACTCTCATATTTTGATAAAAAGGGAAAATATTATAGCTAACGATTAATTGTTGTGTATATGCTCCTCTTCATACCAAACAAGTTTCGCTGAAAACATTTTTTTATGCAACATGTAGCGTACAAGAAAAATTAAGGTGAACGAGTTATATAACTCACCCTGTATACTGATTCCTTCCTTTTGTATAAATTAATTAGTTATTATTAATAAATTAATTAAATTAATAGTTTTTGATTCATGGTCCTAAAGATGTTCTACTTTTACATAATTTTGCCGTCTACCGTCTATAGAATGTAATATACAGTAAATATATAAACGGTATATATAATACCGTATTATAATCAACGACCCACTTATCACAAGTATCGGAGTCGCACTGTTATTAGATGAAGTTGGCGAATATGAACTAATATCCGCATATAGGTAACAAGATTACGAACTGTCTCACATAATTACTTGAAGACCTTATACGCAATCGCTTGTCTTTGTTTGTATGTTAACACAAGACGTTTAATTTTTGTTTTTCCGTTTGCTATTATTAGATTATTCTTCAAAGTACATGTTTATATACTTTTAGTATTATGTGTGAAGTAATCATACTGCCTGTAATATCCATGCATAGTTATTAAAGATAAGTGTGTATTTTTTTCTAAAATTTTCCTCACATTGGTGAGGAATTTGACACATGGGTATGTTACGATTGGAAGTAACTATTTTTGGGGTATACATCCAAACATTAGATGTGACGGGTGTAAACAAAACCCTAGTGACAGGCATTCTATACGCGACGCGATGCAAAAATAATGTACACCTGTTATTCACCACATAGTGCTGTTCCGGAGTCGCGGCGTATCACTTCACCTATCTTCACTCCTTCGATTTGAATTCTAATCGTCTGCGAACCATGATCCAGACAAAGATAATGATAATGTTCGACCGGTCGATCGCGATCGATTTGACAGCCGTTTCTGTTGTATAGACTGCCTCGTGATTTTCAGCAAAATATGAAATATCCGTAGATTATTTTAATAATTATCTGACCTATATAAAATATCCGAGAATTATTTTAATAATTATCTGACCTATTTTAATGAAGATCTAACCCTGACTTAACCCAGGTAGTAACTTTTTCGAAACTGGTCTAAATGACTTGGCTTTTTTCTTAATGTTAAAGAGACTAGTTCACTGTACAGCGACTAAAATATGTCTCCTTAATTTTTTAATATATTTCTAAAAGTAGCTCGAGATCATAGAGCCACACAATTAGATTATTCATAAACGAAAGATTAGAATATTATGTGATTAATGTATTATATTTATTACTATTTATTACTATTTCTTCATAAAGAAAATAAAACAAAAAATTTACTTTCTATAAAATTTAAAAGCAAAATATAACTACGTCCCGAAATGATAAACCCCAACCTAATAATGTTACGATATTGACGACACAGTTTAGCTATCTTCTAAGCCAATGATTTTTCGCAATAAATGTCTTAGTATTTTTATGAAGAGAATGGCAAGCTGAGTCGACAAAGTAATAAAAAACTTATTATTAAATAAGTATATTATATTCAATACTTCGTCGCTATACATGTGCTGTCACCACGTTCTCCGAATAAAATAGTTCTTTTTTCGAAACCCTACATGTTGTGCCTTATTTAGAACGAACTGCATATCCCGAACTACTAATGTTTGGATATTACTTGTCATTGAAGAAAACGCACACATGCATTATTAAGAAATGAAAGCTAGCACATCTGGACTATTCTTAAAAAGAGGAGTATAGACTGCATACAGGGTATCCCCCAAATGCCTTACAATCCCGATGTGGGGAGTACCTGGTATCATCTGAAGTAATTTTTCCTTAGCGAAAATGCAATCCGCTGCTTTGTTTACGAGTTATTAACGAAATAAACTGACCAATGGGAGGCGAGCTCGGCTGACTCTCTCGCTTCTCATTGGTCACTGTTTTTCTTTAATAGCTTGTTAACGACGCTTCGAAGAAAAATTTTGTAAAGGAAAAAGTTATTCCAAATGGCCTCAGAAACCCCTCATTTCCCGATTGCGAGTGACTTTTGGGATATCCTCTATAACAGCTATCAACACTATCCGGTTATGATACAAGTGCCGACTAATAGACTAAATTAATTTAACAAGACAGATGATTGAGATGAGCATGATATATGCATGTACACGACAAATAATACTGTTGCATATGTGTTTGAACATAATATGTAAAACGTACGCAATATGCAAAATATACAAAATAAAAGTTATATTTTTGGAATCACCTGATCATAACATTTTCTGTCGAGGTCACATTAGTGTACGTATTCTCTAGAAAAATATGCATTTGCTTAAACATCCGCAGTCTAGTGATCACTGATCAGTAATGTGATGTCTGCGATCCCATATCAATCATTTCTAAATACTCGATGAATTCGATACAACCCATTTTATTCCGTTATCACCTTTCGAGAACCACCTGATGTCTTATCAAAATATCTAATTATAATTTAATCACGGAACCGTCGCCTTTTCGGTGGCTGTACTTTTATTATCAGACGTGGACCTGTACGTGGTACAGCAATTCTTTTGATAATCGCGATTCGTCATGATTAGATTGTGGATCTTTATGCAAAATAAAAATTCATTGCATTTACAACAAGAAGTAGGAGACTTTGGGATCTCCTTATAGAAGACTGTAAGTAATACTCCAGCACTCGTCAATTCTTTTAATTATTCTATTATTTCAAATTGCAACTAGTCATTTTTGTTATAAATGAATACAATTCGCAGCCCAATCACGATTTGTTCATTCATTTTCCAAGTACCATAAATTGTCAAGCATGTTTCCAGAATGTAGTACTTACACAATGCAAGAACCCACTTGAACTTTCATCTCTTGTTTTAACTGTAATCCACATCCGGGAGACGATCGATATTTTATCGTATTGTGCAGGTTCTATACACTCAAGTTGACAAATTTACACAGATTTTCACGTGACTACTATCATTTTCGTAGCCAAATTTTTTCATTCATGTCGTGTTCTACAGACAGCATGTCAAAAAAGTGTTACTGAGGTCAAGTAAATAAAGAAGGTTCATAAAAAACTTGTCCGCAAATGCTTGATTGAAGAGACACAAACTTTTAAAGATATTTGTGATTTATTAAGACAGAAATTCCTAAGTAACTAACTTTTTATAAAAATTAGACGAAATGAAAACGATTAATTGATACATAACATTTGCTTTATTTAAGGCAAAATTGTGTTCATTCGTCTCTTTCTTTGTTGCAGTTCAATATTAATTGTTTCTCGTTTGACGGGGAGTCAAAAAAAGTTAATAAAAAATGACTGGCTTAGAAATTTTGTGTGGCGTTGTAGCGGCGCTTTTCCTAATTTACTACTATTTGACCTCAACCTACGACTTCTGGAAGAAACGTGGCGTTCCTGGACCGAAACCGTTGCCATTGTTTGGTAACATCGCCCCAGTCATGTTCTCACAACTCTCGATGGCGCAATATATACGTGAAGTGTACAAAAAATATAAATCCGAACCTCTGCTTGGACTATTCATAAGGAGACAACCATTGTTGGTTGTAAATGATCCTGAATTAATGAAGACAGTACTTATCAAAGACTTCACGAAATTTTCAGATCGTGGAATGACTGTCAATGAAGCGGTGAGTATCCACGATTCTATTTACATTTCATTCAAGTGAATTCTTGGCCAAATATGGAGTGAGTTATTTAACTTGCCTGGCGTTCAATGCATGAACCATATACTTATCCGTTGCACATGTCATTTCAATTTTGGCAATGTACACAGTTTAAAACTGTCATTAAATACTCGGTTTCCTCAACGCAGGCGGAACCACTTTCGCAGCATTTGTTCTTCCTCGAACCAGAAAGATGGCGACCGTTGAGGATAAGGCTGTCGCCAGTATTTACGTCTGGCAAACTGAAGGAAATGTTCTTCATGATCGTTGATTGCGCCAATAACCTTGAGAAACGATTGGAAACGGTGGCTGCAAAAGGCGACCCCATCGATTGCCGAGAGTTGACAACCAGGTTCACTATCGACGTTATTGGCTGCTGTGCCTTTGGAATTAACATGAATTGTGTGTCGGAAGTAGAAACGGCATTTCGTAAAATAGGAAAAGAATTCTTTAATGTTTCGCTGACGCGAAAGCTAAGAATTAGTGCAAAAAACATCGTACCACAGTTCTACACTTTGCTCTCCCACATACTTCCGCGCCCCTACGGCACCGACTTCTTCATTAACAGTGTCCTGGACATGATAGAGTACAGGAAAAAGAATAATATCGTCAGAAAGGATTTCATCAACACGTTGATGGACATCCAGGCGCATCCTGAGAAGTTGGGTGACATCGGTATGTATACGATATTAATAAACTGCTAATTGTGTTATGGAATACTGGATACACGAAATTCAAGCTTTGCAACTGCTGCTTATGAAGTTACTCTCAAAAGTATTCAGACACTAGTATAATTTTCACATCCACGCCATATATTTAAGTAAATATATACCTTGAAAGGAACAAATCCTTTACGGTATATTAAAGTTGAGTATATAAATGTCAAAATGAAACAAACTTTCGAATTTAGCATAAAACGTTACCTACATAATTGAAAAAATATAAAAAAGCATCGAATTTTCACGCCACGTAAGTATTCGGATTTATAAAGTTAAGTTTAAAAGTTATAAAAATAAATTTTTTTAATGTATCTATGTAATAGATATATTATATATTTATCATACATATTGCAAATGAGTATCTTCTTTATTGCAACTTTTATGACCGAATTTACTTTATGGGAATGAACAGTCATGTATAAGACACTTGTAAATATTATTTGTTATCTCAATTTGTTAATCAATTAGAAGAAGTTTGTAAAATTAGAATACATTGTAGCCCATTTGCACGTTAATATTATAATTGCACGTTAATATTATACAATTTAGCCCATTTGCACGCTACTGTTTCGTATATTATTTAGGATTGCGTGGCTATGTGTAACAGAAATCTCAGAGTATTCGACGACGTCAGAAATATCGAGGCGAAATCACAAGAGAAGCACCGTGATGGCAAAGGGGCAAGAGTGGCTCGTCGTTAGACACGCCTGTCATCACATTTTACATCCCATAGACGTTACGCTGTTCCACTACATCGACTATCACTACAGTAATGCCTTGCCATAGTACACCCAGGGTCCAAAAACGCTCAGTAATATGGAGACAGGCACAGAAACTGCTTTTCTCTGATTGACTGACGGTTCATTGCTGAGACAGGATTCACCGTGGATTGAATGCACATTAAAATAGTCAGAATAAAAATGCTTTACAATAAGGCAGTCCAGCAGAGTATTATGATGAGGCATTACTGTACTACCTATCGTTTCGCACTACAATAATGCCTCACCATAGTACTCACCATTTTATCTCAACCATTTTAATGCGCATCCAGTCTACAGTAGATCCTGTCTCAGCAGTGAATCGTCAGCCGATCAGAGGAAAGTAGTTTCTGTGCCTGTCCCTATATTACTGAGCGTTTTTGGGTCCGTATGCGAGTAATATGGTGAAGCATTACTGAACCTCACTAGTTCTCCATATGTCCCTTCCCCTCTCTTCGGCTCTCTTCGGCTCTCTTCGGCTCTCTTCGTCGTGCGAGCCGATTCGTGAGTGTAACCGCTTCGGCCAAAGTGCGTGTGAGAATAGGAAGTACACTCCATCTCTGACCAATCGGATCCACTTTGTTACCATACCTCACCGCATAGCTGCCAGGGCCCGTTTTGTGATCTCACCACGGTACGTGCTTTGCTGCCGACTCAACTTCTTGCTGCCTCGTTAGAAAGGAGGCTGTCCCCCATGAACACCTCCAATCTTACATAACACACGACAGAAAAGCTAAACTCACTGACAACTCACTCCCCAACAAATTCACGGCATTTCATAACTCCTTGTCCAATCATCCTCACTAAAATCCATCCCCCCCCCCCTCATTTATCCTAAACCCAAGCCCTACAATAGGGTTTCTCTCTCTCTCTAATATGGGGTTTTGTTTGAAAATTTTTTCCCCAAAAACTTCAAGATTCTCCCACTCACGCAACTCATGCCGGTAATGCCATTTTTTAGACCGAATCATCCGCGTTCGGTAAGAAGACTCCCTGCTTTCAAGCACGACGCCCCCCTCCCCCAAATTTCATGAAATTCTTCTCCTAAAAAAAAATCGTTAGATGAAGAGGCTGTCGTTTTGAATAATTTTCGTCCTTAGTAAAAATATTCTCCGTGGTTTTCTTAATAATCTATTAACACATTAAAGGCGGGCGATCTTGACGAAAGCATGCTAAGTAACGCGGCGGGAGTTGTAGTACTACGAGCGTGAAGCGTGACAGCACATTGATAGCGTCGGAACATGTCAACCATGTTCGATCTCAGGATGGTATGCATGTTGTCGTTAATAACTCGTTAACAAACCGTGGAGGACATTTCAGCTAAGGACAAGGTTACTTCAAATCACTTCGGTTCTTCTAAGGGCTTACAAAATTTTGGGACAACCTGTACGGATGTTTGTTAAATGCGCTTGCATCTCTTTCAGTTCTTGTTACGATTATCATGTGATTAATTTTCGAACGATCTTTTATATTTGAATAAAACGTCGAAATAGCAAAAAACGTCCCTTGACATAACCTTGACACTAAACAACTTTCATTGAAGGCAAAACACAAATCATCCTGCATGGTGTGAGTCGATATTTCTTGAATGTTACAGCATGCGTGATGATATTGAACTTCTAAATGAAATTATTATATGGAAATTTAATTGAATGGACTATTTTTGTTAAATAATTTTATTAAAGTAACAATTATGAAGTAGCTAATGCAGAACTTGGATCTTTTTCTAGATTTAACAGATACCCTACTCGCAGCACAAGCATTCGTCTTCTTTGCTGCTGGTTTTGAAACTTCGTCAACTGCAATCAGTAATGCACTTTACGAATTGGCCTTGAATCAGGACATACAGGACAAGTTACGGGAAGAGATCCGCGAACATCACGAGATTAATAATGGAGAATGGCACTATGAAAATATAAAAGCCATGCCAATTTTAGACGGAGTATTTAAAGGTTTGTATTGCAACAGAACGTCTAACAGAATTTTATAGTAACGCCATATTAAAATCCTTCCCTCCCTGCATCGTGTTCGTGTGATAAAAATTGTGTTCATATAAGCTCTATAAAAGTCGCAGAATTCTTTTGTTAAACATTTCCACTATCCAATTATTTTTCGGACCTGTATATGTGAACGTGTAGATACGTTTTGAGTATCTTACTGATTCATTTGACTAACACACAGTTAAGTCTTGACACATATATAAAAAACTTAAAATAAATAATTTTCAGAATGTTCAAATTTGATAAAGTTACAGAGCGATACAGAAGGTCTTAGGAACTGTATAAATGTAGTCGATATATTGAGTTGGCGAATAAATTCGTAGAGTTTTTGTTTTATAACGACTTTATATTGTCTCCTTGGCATTCCATTTCTAGCCTGAAAAATCGTGAAAAATCGTGAAAAATTAAATTATTCAAAAAAGCGAATATAACAGTTTTGTAAAGCTGAAAAAGATCTTTCGAATAGCTTACTCACTTTGCTAATTAATGCACAAGTCGTTATAAAAGGATACATAATTTTTCAAACGTGATTTCCCTCGCACCATCGATTTCCTGGCAACACATTCCTACTAGCGATTTCCAGAATGCCCACTTGTAGCGGATGGGAGTAGCGAAAGAAAGACATGTCTTTCGCTCCATTTCATTCACACAGCAGAAACGTTTCAGCTATCGGCACACTTTAAGCAGTAGTAAGTTATACCGGTTAGTAGTGGGTGAAGCGTCAAGGTAGAAATGAAGCGACGAGAAAGATGTTGCTCAGCCCTAATAATTCGATTTTGAAAGCGAAGAACTAACGTTAATTACAAATACAATAATGATACAATAGTATCACGAACTCCCTGGAACAATAAATACGTAATCTAATCACGAAATGACAAATGATCTGTCTAACGTAGGTCTTCTCAACTGGCAGGAATAAAAAAATACAGCAAGCCATTTAAAAAGATTATGATTACCACGAGTTCCCTTTAAGGTGCTAAGCGTTATGGTTTCGCACTGTAGTTGCCCAACTGTATAGCGAAAGTTTGAAAATGTCAGTCCTAGAATTTTTAACATTCTTAGGAATGGCATTGTAGAATTTTGGCCATGTTCTAGACACAAACGCGTGCCGCAACAAATAATGAATTTTCTTATCATGTTCTTAATTGTTACAGAGACGCTGAGAATATACCCTTCGGTGCCATTTATTAGTAGGAGATCAGTCGATAACTACACTTTCGAAGACTTCAAATTTTCGATCCCGAAAGATATATTTGTGTTTATACCCATGTATGGAGTACACCACGATCCAGAAATTTATCCAAATCCTGAAGTTTTTGATATTACTCGATTTACGCCTGAGGAGGAGGCGAAGAGACATCCAATGCACTATTTACCATTCGGCGATGGCCCAAGGAATTGCATTGGTACGTAAGAAACTGTTTATTTTCAATTTTCTACGTATTCAAGTTCTCTACTAGTGATCCCAGAAGTATTGTTTAATAATTTCGGTTATCTCAAAACTATCATGTAATTATGGTAGCCATAAGATTTAACAAAATTTCAAATCGAAAGAATGTGAGTAGATCACGTGCATTGATTCGAGTTAAAAATTGAAAATCTGAAATTAGAAAAACTAAGTTATTTGAATTGATATGAAAGCAACAAATTGTAACACATAACGTTGGAAGACTTTCAATTAAATTGTAATAAAATCTAACGGTAGAAATTCATATTACTAGTACAATTTTAATATTTCAATGTTATACTTTATTATTGACTACAATGGAAATCACTTAATAGTCCTTATTTGTTCACAGGTGCACGATTCGCAATCTTCCAAGTGAAACTTGGGCTCATAAAGACAATTCGTAACTACAAATTTGATATTTGCGAGAAAACTGCCATCCCATATAAAGTTGATCCGGAGGCCCTTTTATTAGCTGCAAACCATCCCATCACTTTGAAAATAGCAAAAGTTGAAAATTAAAAGAACAATTCTTTATACCAGGCATTTTAAGTGTTCTCAAAAGACTAGAAATAACTGTGATGCAATGGCATACTAATAGATCAAAGATAATTTACAGTAATTGTTATGTTGTTTAACAGCTTATGCACCTCCTAAATTATAAACGTGGGTATTTTGTGTCAAATGGATTTTCTAGTATATAATAGTTTCGAAAGAAGTCTCAACAAATGCATGTAACATATTCCAACAACTATGCCATTGTAGACAGACCTGCTTAATAACTTTATTTACGCAAAAAATGTTTCCGATTAGCCTGCGGGAAACCAAATGCGTACGAACTAGCTCGAACACAAAGTACCCACATTTAGACTTTAAAAATTCAAACACTCAAATTACCGTGTTGTAAGTATTATAAGCAAGTTAGACGAAACTACATTTATTATTATTAGTAAGTATGTAAATTAAAATTTCGCATAAGAATACAAAAGATTTGTTTTATCCAATTGGTTAATACGTATAATTGGTTAATGCTTTTATTTAAAATGGTAAAAATTGTACACCTTTCCCCTTCCATTCTTGCATCTATCCATAGTGACGTATCTATGCATATTAGCAGAAGTCGCAGTGTGACCACATCAAGACTTTTTTTTACAATGAGCTCACGCGCGACGCAGCGGTGCAATTCTAAACTACTC
The DNA here is from genome assembly GCA_028455555.1 of Augochlorella aurata. Lineage (NCBI taxonomy): Eukaryota > Metazoa > Arthropoda > Insecta > Hymenoptera > Halictidae > Augochlorella > Augochlorella aurata. The sequence continues at coordinate 742,719 of CM052158.1, read as the reverse complement.
ACGTCTATTTTCTTCTACAGGGTGCCCAAAAGTTACTCGCAATTGGGAAATGATGGGTTCCTGAGATCATATGAAATAAATTTTTCCTTTACAAAAATTTTTTCCGAGGCATCGCTAACGAGTTATTAATGAAAAACACTGACAAGTCAACAAGCGGACGATACCTAGTTCCGCTCATTGGCTCGGCCGCCTCCTTGACCACAGTTTTTCGTTAATAACTCGTAAACAAAGCCACGGATTGAATTTTCGCAATGGAGACAGTTATTTCAAATGACCTGAGAAAACCCTCATTCCCCGATTGTGTGTGACTTATAGGACACCCTGTATGCTATACATTCTGCAATGCCATACCACCAACTTGCCTTAAAATTAAATATAAATGTATATAATGTGGGATGAGGTATCATGGCTAGATTGATATTTCATTTGTCTTTAGCAACTGAAGAACGGGATCACCCGCAACGACGGTTGTTTTTACACGACTCCGTTTTTGTATTCTAGTTTGAGTAATTCAGGCGAGACAATGTGTGCAACTGTGATTGAGAAAAACGATAAAATCTCAGACAGAGTCCTGCGCGTGAGGTTTGTTGTATATTTATTTGAGTGTTGGATGTTGAAAGTTATATTTGTTGTGTTCTTGCAATTTTCTTCCAATTAAATATCGTATTACTATTATTCAAAGTTCTGATTCTAAAATAATATATTAAAATTCATTTGATTCGCAACAAGTAATGTTTCATGCTTTTTATTTGATTTAATCGGTGTGATACGAAGCGGTTACGCCTGCGTCTCCGTTGTGAACAATGGTGATCTGGAATGAACAGTCAAGTAATGGAGGGGCGACCTCTTCCAACAGTCGGTAGCATATTCCGAATCAGTGAAAGTTCTAAATAGCCTGTTGTCAATATAATTTACGTCCTCCTCTTTCTGTATTTTTACAGTTTTACTGTATATTTCCAAAGTATTTAGATATTGTTGAGCTGTGCTATTATCGTTACAAATAAAAGTTGTAAATGTTGATAAAAATTGTGTATGATAAACATGTAGGAACACCTAGAAAATACGGATTCCTAAATAAAATATTGCCAATATATGATAGACTAAATAATGAACAACTGTTTGGTCACTGTGCACGATATCTAACTCAAAATATGAATGAAAGTTGTGTCTTATTATGTCGCAAAAGCTATCGATGGCTATAATGATGGATGCAGCAAAACAATATTAGACTGATTCCAAAATAACGTAATAGAAATAAGTAGGCAATCATTGAATATTTCTCAAAATTATGACAGAAAACGAATACGCAGATATGAAAATCAAATTTTATCCTTCCTAACTCCTGTTAGAATATTAATCCATTTAGAACTGTCCGATTGTGGGTCTTCTGCAGTATCACTATCGCTGTAACATTCACTGTTTACTATTCTGATACCTTCTTCTTATACCTCTTACTCCATCACTGTCATCATCACTGCGCTTGTTCTCTGTATCGTCAAGCTCTCTGTCTATAGATTATATAGGAAGAGCTTAAAAACCCGCTGCAAAGAAACTAAACATAGATAGTCATCACCGCGCATCGAGTTTTCGAATGAAAAGAAGTTTAGTGTCAATCACGCTCGAGATCTCTATGAATGCCGCAAAACATGTTCTCGCGGCTTACGCTGTCATACAGTGCAACCACTCTCGCGGAAAACTTCCTCGTCCCACGAATGTATAACCGCGGCCAGGTCCTCCCTACCGAAAGGGATAATTGTGGAAACAGGAGTTGTGTCTCGCACATCAGCTGGTCGATCCTTTGCACTCCACGGCAGATGAAATGTTGATCCTGATGAGATACTCAATACAATTTATAAGATCCTTGAGGAGAGTGGAATAGGTTTTTGATTGGGATAATAGTAGGAATGGTTGTTTAGGTTCAATATAGGAGAAAATGCTACTAATATTATGTTGTATTGGACGGTGAATTAATTCATATAGTATAAAGCTTTATTAAGCTATTGTATAAAGCTTTGCCAACTAGTGGAATTTTTATAACAGAGATAATTACTCCGTCTTTCGATATGACATTTAATTCTAATATTTTGTAGTGCAAAAAATGCATGAATTGGAAAAATCATATTATCCTTCATACTTTGTCAATTCTTCAAATAGGATTCTTGGTGTAATTTGACGTAATAGTATACCATGTCTATCTAGATTTATTGAATTGATGTGCGTTTCATATTCATTTAAAAATCATGTGGTCAAGGATGATAGAGTCAATATATGTTGTGTCAAAGCAGCTGGCATTTTAAAGTCATCTAAGTATTCGTTTGTGTCTACTGAAAATTTATTGATTAATTCATTGTTTTTATTTCATTGATTTTCATTGAGTTTTAAGGAAATCACTGAATCGTTAAAGTTCTTTATCGTGCTAGAAATCACTTGTATTTGCGATTTCAGAGGAGCCTGAGTTTGTCTATTGTCATTTAACAAAGTGTTAATACTGTTAGTATAAAATTGTGCATCATCAACATCGGGAGTGCCGAATAACCAATGAAAAGTAACCAGTGTAGTAACCAGTGTAGTAACCAGTGAAGAATAACCAATTACATGAAGTTTTTAACCAGCTAAATGATATGTTACTTCATTTTTTGTAGTTATATCAGTTAGCTGATCTTCAATTATTTTGAACCTTTGCTCACAGTGAAATATTACGTGATTATGTTTCGACAATTATTTTGATGCTAATGTACAGAGTCCTTTTGACTGCAAAAAATAATGATTCGCCTTCTCGAATGCCTGATTAAGCTGAGTACAGTTGATTTAACTGAGTAATGTCAATTTAAAATTAGCGATTTTTACTTCGCCAAGTTACTATAGAATGTATCGCTCGAATGGTTATAAGTTTTAATATTAAAGTGGACGTGACATAGAATATCGGCAGTGAGGAATTATATTTGTCAGTCGCATCTGGAACAAAGGATTTTATTATTCTAGTGCGATACCGTTTCTTTTGTTTCCCTTCTTGAATTTTGTCAGTTTTATTAGGAAATATTCTCGTTATTTCGTACGGTCCTGTTACGAGCCGAGGGCCACGCAAGCTCACGTGGCCGGAGGTTGATGAGATTTTTGGAAATTGATGAGGAATGCGTAGGCTAGCCGATGCTTATTTCATCATTGGGACGTGACTAAATAAGGTGATGGGTAGTGATTTGAATCGAATGGCCTCGTAACCTTCAAAGAAGATATGAAAAAGATGCGCCTCGAGCGGCGAAGATGTATCTTTGTGGGTTGAACCAACTACTGCTTCCAATCAAAAAATGGAAATAATTAACTTTGACACAAGAATAGAGTAAAAACTAGTAATAGTACAGAATTTGAGTCTATTAGAATTGTATAAGCGTAGTAGAAATGTCACCGAGTCGGCGGGGGCTTAAACCTCGTTACGATATACGCATTCGATTTTAACTTACTCTAAAGAGAATTGGACTCGACCTTGGTTACGTCTCATAATCGGAAGATGACTTGAAATGAGCCCGATTTCTGGTTGAATTTGGGCCCGTTATATACCCAAATTTTCGTAGAAAAATGGGAATTGGGGATGGCCACATGTGCCTAGATCGTAAGAGACCGCCCCGTGGATGGTGCTGTGACTCAGGGACATGTGGACCCAACCCTTTGGCCTTTTATTTCTATTCTTACTATATTTGTATTCACCAATTGTAATTACAGTAGGGTCTTCCTGGATGTCACGGGGACGGAGCTGAAAGAGTATTTTAAGCGTAGACAAGAGACGATTCTTCGAGCCTCGTGGCTTGCCTTTATAGTTGATGACATCTCGTGAGAGAGAGAGAGAGAGAGAGAGAGAGAGAGAGAGAGAGAGAGAGGGAGGGAGAGAGGAGGAGAGAGGGAGAGAACAGAAGTAAGTGCGAACGAAACTTCCTGAAAAGGCAGCGGCCAGCATGCTTGTGTATATTACTATGAATACATTCTATTGCTAGAATAAAAATAATGGATTTTAAATTTCAATTTCATGTATAAAATCTCTTCAGAAGATGTCGGCAACTATAAAGACGAGCCGCGAGGCTCAAAGAATTATGTCGTATCTACGATTAAAAAACACTTTCAATTCTGACCTCGCGACATTCAGCGAGACATTATTGTGTACAGGGTGTACCAAAATTGTTGTAACTCCAGGAAATTTGGGTTTCCTGACGTGGATACTTATTGTTAATCTTACTTATTGTTAATCTTCTCTGTGCACATCGCATAAGAATTTCATATGGCACACGCGAGGTATCATGCATACCAGAAAATTGAAACAGCTGTCACGGTTAAACTACTTACAATTTCGGGTCCGAAAAGTTAGTAGATATTCTTCAGATATTTTGAAATAAGGGTGAACATCGTTTTTCTTAAAATTATAGGCTTCGAACCTGAGCGTAGCCCCCTCCTTCCGTCGCGTCCCGGAGCGAAGCAGGGTTCGGCTCGCTGACTAGACCACGTAGCAGCATGTTGAAAGTTCGCGCGGTCGTCTCCCATTGACGACTATTTTTCGTTAATAATTCGTAAGCAAAGCCGCGGATTGCATTTTCGCTAAGAAAAAGTTACTTCAAATCTCCTCAGGAATCCCTCATGTCCCGGAGTTACAATTATTTTTATATGCCCTGTATATACATATTAGAAGAACAGTATGATGATAAGCTCAGGCTAGCTAACTTTTTCGGACTGACGCCTGTCTCCACTTCACACCCCCGCCTGGACTCTCCAGTAGCTGGGAAGAAGCTGCCCCTTAAGCTTACACACTTACACTAGTATGTTAATATCGTTGTATTCCAATCGTAATATACTTTTACAGTATTTATATAGTATCGAAAGCTAGAGTTCGATTTATTTCAACCTACATCCTGTCACCGATTCCAATTACGAGTATCAAGGCACTCTATAAAGGAAATAACATCTTTTATAAACGCAAGTATATCAAAGTTACGGTTAATAATAGCAACTATATCTTGCTACTGTAACGTACGGAGGATTTTCTCGACGACGTTTTTCCTTGCTCGGAGGCGCACGGCTAGAAAAGAAATCAGACTCAGAAAAAAACTGGCGCCTAGATGACGACGGTTAGTCTAAACACCCGCGCACGTGTCCCGATCACAGAGCCTTCCTTTGTTAGGGTTGCCCACGATCCGGTCACGTAGGCCCATCCCCCACCACCAAAATTTCCACCAAAAATGGAGTATACAAGGGCCGCGATTTTCCCTCAACATCAGGCAGTTTCTAATCAGTTCTTGACGACGAAATGCTGTGAGATCGAGTTCAATTCTCTTTCGAGCATTCAAAAACCTAGTAAGCCCCCGCCGACTTGGTGCGAAAACCAGGAGCGTGTCTTAGGACAGTCGCGATTACACTTATTACAACACAGTACATTTGTAATAGACTTTTGTTGTACATTATATTTAACTTTTACCAGTTAATCTTGTGTACCAAGTCAATCATTTCCATTTCCTAGTTCGAGACAGTTGTTGGTAAGATCCCACGAGGATGCACCTTTGCCGCTCGAGGTGTATCTTCATTTAACTTTGCTTTTAAAGTTACGAGGCCAAGTATTAACCACACCTTCAATTTCCCAATCACCCTTGTTCCTCATTGTGGCGACCCGTTGATGAAACAGGCTCCGGCAAGTCCACACAACCCTAATTATCCATAAAGGTTACTTATGTACCTCCCGGTCACGTGAGCTTACTCGGCCCCTCGGCTCGTAACACTACTAATATTTTAGGGCATCATTGTTCAAAATTAAAATTTTTCATCTCGAGTTGTGAATTTGTTAATTTATAATTTATAAATTTATATCCTTCCTTTAAGAACGGATTCTTCGAGACATTAAAGATATTGAACACCTAGTAACTAGTATGGAAGACCGACCGCGCGGCAGAAAACAATCATTAGCCAATAAAATGGCCATTGTTGCGTGGCAACACCGAAAATCACGCATACCATGCTGACCTTCCAGCGGGCCGTTCCAAATTAGGTCGTTCCAAATGAGTGAGACAGTGAGTGGCAATAAGAGTGAGAAATCGTAACCAAGAGAGAACGAGAGACACAGACAGACATGCAGAGAGAGAGAGAGAGAGAGAGAGAGAGAGAGAGAGGGAGAGGGAGAGAGGGAGAGAGAGAGAGAGAGCAATTGAACTTGTAAAATACATTAGAAAAAATTGTTTTGTGCATTTGCAGACATGCTGCTGTGGACTATTGAACAAACTGTTAATTCTTTTTACTGTTACTTAACCTGTCAGTATTTCTATAAAAAAGTAAACAAATAACACACACATATATTGTTTTCGAATTATTTACGAATACATTAATATTCATCTCTTATTATTGAATGCATTGAGTGCTTCTGAATAAAACACTTTAATTTAATAGGCTATTACCTTTTCAATTCCCTTCTATGTTTCCTTGCTAATTTCTATGAAATATAAACATTACTTTAATTTGATTTAATAGTAGATTAAATATACGAAATAAACTTGTAAAATACAATGTTTGATTTACGGCGGAGACGCCCTGCTTGTGTCGAGAGAAATTCAGAAACAAATAACTCACAAACTTCTATCGACCCATAAATAGTCGGAGATTTGAAAAGAAAAAAAAGATCATCTCCTACCAGTATCATCGAATCAATTATAAAAATTTTGTTTTGCTTATTTTTAGGATAATAGGCTTCGAATAACTTTTGTCACCTCGAATGATCGCGTTGCCGACCGTCGAACCTCGAATATCAAAGACTAAGCGAATGACTAATGTAAACAAATGGAGAATCAAGCATTATAGAAAATCTTAATTATCATATTTTTAATAGGAGCAATATTTTTAATGCGAATAGACACGACATCATTCAGATTATCTTCGCAAATATCTTCACACTTTT
>CM052158.1:710138-735300 GCA_028455555.1 Augochlorella aurata | reverse complement strand
TTTTTATCATCACTCTATATAGACCGTTTATTGCAAAGTATATCTTATCCAAAACAAGTAATTGTTATAGGTAATATAACATTGCTAAAACAAAATTATGTTATAATAAATATATTTGTGATATAATTTTGCATATTCATTATTATAACATCAACTGGCATAGAATTACAAGTGAAAGTTAAAACAAAAAATTATGTATTTTAATTCTCTCGTAATGAAATTAGACTGTTTATAACGTATTATAAATTTATTTTTCGATAGAGATCTCTCGCAATGCAAATAATAAAGCGCTACAAGGTGCGGGTCGATATATCGGCCTCCGACACTAAAAGGGTTAAGCCAGTCTATTTTTTATGTTACATTTGGTGATTGGTTTGACTTGAGTTGAGGGAGTATGGACATCGACTAATGAAGTATGTATTGTTGAATGTCAGCCTGTTGCGACACATAAATACTCAAGCATGTTCGCTTTTGTAACAGTCATCCTTCTGCTAAATATTTCCTACTTTTCCTCTGTTTCTATACTATCTTCAGCCGCCTAAATGTATCCGAATATTATCGTTAACCACTGTATAAGATTTTGCATCGCAATTTATTCCACCTAACTTGTGAACGCAACAGCCATGAGAAGAAGTTACTCACGTGGCTACACTGTTACAAGGTTAGTAACGGTATCAGTAACTACGACGACATTGTATATACATAAATATTAATTAACTACAAAATGAAGCTAGTTCGAAAATGCGACATCTGAACATTGAATTGTATTGAGGCTACCAATTCAAATGACTTTTAATAAATTCATTATACGTATATTGTGCTACCAGCCGAGGGCCAAGCGGACTCACGTGGTTGGAGGTCCATGAGATTTTTGGGGTTTGTTAAGAAATGCGTGAACTAGGCGATGCTTCTTTCATCATTGGGACGTCACTAAATAAGGTGATGGGTAGTGATTTGAATCGAACAATCTCGTAACTTTCAAGGAAAAAATGAAGAAGATACATCTCGGACGGCAAAGATCTTTGTGGGATGAACCAACTTGGGATCAGGAAATGGAAAGAATGGATTTATACAAAACAGTAAAAAGGTAAGAGGTAGTATATTAGAATTTCTAGTCTATTACAGATGTATGTGTGTAATGTAGTGTATCGCGGACTCTAAATCACGCTTTTAGTTTATCGCATCGCGACGACAGGGGCTTCTAACCTTGTAACGATTTACATACTCGATTTTAACTGTTTGAAAGATAATTAAACTCAACCTCGCTAACGTTTCTGCGTCGGAAGTTGACTTGAAATTAGCTCGATTTTTGATCGTGTTTGGGCCCTTTATATACCCAAATTTTCCTAGGAAAATGATAGTGAAAGATGGCCACGTGTGCCCAGATTGTGGGAGGGTATTACCTGGCAGGTGCTATGAATATATTAGGAACGAACTCTTTACGTCGGCGGCAATGAACGTACGTTCTCAGGAAGGAGAAAAAAAAACGTATGGAAAATCCCTGTACGTTGCACTTGTTGTAAGTTGATTTTGAACTTTTTCAACAGAATTATTAATCAAAGGTCTCGTTATTATATTCGTGTTAATTTATAATTTTCGATACTACCATACCTTTCCCCGTTAAAAAATATTATATTGCTCGAAATAGGCGATAATTTCATAAGATAATGTCCGGAGAATATGGTGTACTTATTATAACTTTAGAAGACGTTTTAAGGATATATTGTATAATATTGTTTTCTTTAATATAGTAATTTTCGTAACAAAATATATTAGTTACACGTTATTTATTCCGGATATAATCACAATGTGGAAGTTCTTATCCCTTATCAGTAGTTTGTCTCTGCGGTCGTGCATCACGTGGGAGGTGACAAGGCTGAACCTGTCAAGACTCTCTCTTCGTGATATCCGAGCATGATTGCAATATTAGTTAAGCATCAGTAACAGAGCAATTTACGTCTCCGATGATATATGAACCTTTTGTACTCAGTTTTTGTGATGTAAACTGTTACGTATTCACTACACTCCCTTCCCCCCTTCTTCTTCTTCTTCTTATTATTATTATCATTATCATTATTATTATTATTATAATTATTATTATTACTATTATTATTATTGTCATTACTATTATTATTATTACTATTATTATTATTGTTATTATTTTATATTAGTATTTATTATTAATATTATGTGTATACGAATGATATTGCGCGCGGCCAGCGATGTCGGAGGGACACCACTCGGCACTAAGACCCTTTTCCCCCACCCACGCTACGACCAGGCCCTCTCTAACCCCTGGTAGTTTTCCTCGGAAGACAAGACGAAAAACTTCGACACTCTAAAAACAACACCCCTACAGTAAACACGAAGCGAGAAAATAAAACCAAGTACGACAAACAGCAAGCGTTAGTTAATTTCCAACTTCAAGAAGCAACATTTCATCGTTACGAACCATATCGTAACAAAACATTATTCGGAAATTAGTTATGTCACCGATTGGAAAACGTGAAGGTGAAACTGCGCGATATGAAATGCCATCAACAACAGACAATGAGGAGAGATTACGTTGAGAGTACGTTGTCTGGAGGAAGAAGAGCAACAATGTACTTTTGTAAAACGTGCAACAAAAATCCATTCCTTCATGTTGGAGATTGTTTTAAAAAATATCATACATTGAGAACTTATAAATAATTATTTGAAACATTTGTAATACTCCTTTAAAAAATAAATAATTTTTAATAAAAATGTTATTTTAAAAACCAGCTACAACCTAGTGAGAACGCTAGCGTCCGATAAAGGTTAAAATATTCTTCCAGAAAGTCATTTTTTGTTATCTTTTTGTGAGATATTTCTCGAAAATAGCATTATATGAGTAAGAGTCTTCAATCTATGCCATAAACCTAGTCGATAACAGAGACAGGTAATATTAGTCGCAGTGAATAATATTTGTAACAGCATTAGATACATATATAAATTGGGATGACTAACGTTGTTTAGTTGTCGCGCAAATTCTACGGAAGAAAGTTTCTCTACCATCGTACATATCTATTTAAAAATTTACCAAAAGAACATTTGTACGTACATATAAGCTCTTATTATACGTATCATTTAGTCCATGTGGATACATAAACTAAATAAACAAAGACATCATAATTACATCAGTAACTACATTGTAGACCTTTATCCGAAATAATAATTCCCTAAACTATTTATGAGACATAGGGACAACACAGACGTTCATGTCGTTTCTTAATAACAGCATTTTTATGGTGTTTGTACTGTTTTTCATTCGATTTACTCATATAAATGCATAAATCCCGTACGATTTATATCCTAAAATATTACAAACAATGGAAATAAAAGTTTTAGCTACTTCTATCGTAATAGTTGCTTATTTAAAGGTAATTTCATTTGTTACGCTTGAGAAAAGAGTATTTTTCATAAGGCATATGTATACGTATGGTAAACTTTATATTAAAACGTGATCAAAGTGGCAAATACAGTCGTACGAATATTAGAAGTATAGGATGGCGAGTATGTGTGCGCGCGTGGAGTACGGCTGGCGCCAATTGTTTGATTCCGAGTTGGTGAAATTAATACAACAAGTTTTATGCAAAATCTTAGAGTTTTATTTAATTATCGGCGGTATAAGTGCGTCTCGTACTCGCGATCGTCCGGTCTAGATGCAATAAAAAAGTCTGTATAATGTTACGGCGAATTGTCCAAATCAAGTCGCTGTAATGTGATACTGCCCTGAAGTGGACAACCTCTAAGGAAATAACAGAAGATAGGGGTCGTCACGGAATCGTTGTGCCGACGGACAATCGACAGTTGAGATCGTACCGACGAGCGATCAACTTCTGCCATTACATCTTATTACAAAGAACTGTAATATATTAGCTATTTGTAGAGTAATTGTACATAGTGTAAAACTGTTAATAAAATGCCGCGACGCGTAATGCGTGGAGCCGACAAAACTCGCAACAATATATATATATATATATATATAAAAGGGTGTTTTGGATGCGATGTGGAAGGGAGGGTGGATGACGTGGAGGACGATACGCCGTGCCGAGGTCTAGGAAAGTGACGCGGCAGGAGCTGGCGGGTTTAAGGGTCAGTTTGGTTTGATGAGTAATTTGTTATGAAGTTCTTAATGACTAATCGGGATGAGTTGGAGTTAGATATAGATGAGTTGGTATCTAACAGATGGACGGGTTAGTATCTGACAGAATATATGATGTATAAAGTGATATGCGTGGGACTGTGCGAAAGCGTGTTTGTTTTCTTAGGTTTAGGTAAAAGTGCGGGTGGTCAGAATGTGAGAGTGTATGAACGCATGTGCGAGGGTTTTCAAGATGAATGCAGCGAGTAAAAAGGCAGTCAGAATTGAGAATCAGAGTCAAGCGGTAATGACGACAAGATTAGGGCAGTGTTATGCTGTGAAGGAAGAAAGGATGGGGTTCCCTCGAGAAAAGATCATTTTTCTTCTTAACGGTTTGAGTCCCAAGCAGCGTGATCGCGCAGTTGAGATTTTGTGTCGAGAAAACCCAGTACATTTCGAACATTGTGGACAACTGACGGTGCGTTACCGATTGTTGAAGTCGCGCGCTCAGATTTACTGAAGCAAGTACATCACACAGCTGCTTTTAATGTAAATAGTATATTTTACAATAGCTAGAATAATACTATAATAATGCAATAATTCATTACAAAATAAACTTTATAAACTTTAATAGGTTTATATCGTTAATATGCTCCGATTGGGATTCGTCGATGTAAAATAAACAAAGCGCTATCGCGCCGCTTGGTATTTCTCGACATAAAATAAAACATCTCACTTAGAGAAAGCGCGGTTACGCTGTTTGGGATTCTTCGACAGTGTTTTTTCTAAACCGCCTGTGACTCAAACGGTTAACATTTTCTTTGCTCTGATTAGCTGATGATTCATTGCTGAGACAGGATCCACTGCGGTTTCAATGCGCAGAGAAATGGTAAGAACGTACGCGCCAGCTTAGGGAGTAAGAAAGGCGTGTACAGGTGTAGGTCCCATTACTATACAGTACCTTGAACATGACTAAGTAATTTATATGAAATAGTAACAAATTTTCTTAATATTTTAAGTGAGATGCTTATATAAAGATACCTAAAGATAATTATTTCTTAATCTTAATTCAGCCGCGCTTCACCGGGCAGCATATTATTCGTGAACTTTCATTTACAACCAATTTTTACAATTGATTAATTATGAAAATGGTGTAAGTAACTATAAGTAAGATTGTAGATTACTAGTTATTAAGTTAGTAGACACATTGCCGCTTGACATAATTGATTTATATTTTTGAATTGAATAATATGCTAATGTTTAATTTTCTCGAAACTACAGATAATGGATTTGCACCATTTTCAAAATAAACGGCCCATATAACGACGATGCGTGCGAGTGAGAGAGCAAGGCTAGCATAAAGACGTAACCACTTCGCTGTTTCCTTTCTCATGTCACCACTCCGCTAAGACGCTTGCTCGCAACTCTGATTCTAGCCAAATCCTTGCTCAATCTCAGAGTCGCTAGATTACAAATAAAAGTTGCATTGTTTTTGCAGAAACACTAAGGAAATTTCCAGCAGGGCCGATAATATCGCGGAGGACAACTTCTGATTACACTTTCGAGACTTTAAATTTCACAATACCAAAATCAACCGAAGTTTGGGTTCCGGTATTTGCGATACAGAGAGATCCTGCCATTTATCCGGATCCCACGAAATTCGATCCTGAGCGATTCTCCAAGGATGCTGTAGCAATTCGGCACCCTATGCACTATATACCTTTCGGCGAAGGATCAAGAAATTGCATTGGTATGTATCTGCGTATTGCAACCGTATTTTTCGACACATGTTTGTTTGATGCACCATCGTTAATCAATTACACTCGATTCAATCGAACTAATTAAAATTAAATATTAATAATATTACAACTACAGTGTATCTTTAACCATCTGAACAAGTAAGTAGAACATGAGCATTCGGATAACAGAACAGTTGCTTAGAACAGTGTTACATTAAAGTCTTACAGCGTGTTGACTACGAGAGATAAACAGGAAACAAAAGGAGGAGCTCGTCGATTCCATCTTTCAAGCACCTATTTCTCCGACTAGATAAAATACGATAGCAAGTTTCTTGTTAGCGCGTTCATGGAGGACATAGCGCGCGATATCAAGGAGGATACACAACCTAACAAGCTAACGATTATAATTTCGCACTTCTAATTTTTAAATTTCTTCCCAGAATTGCCCTTTCAAAATTCAAAATTTTGGAACGTTAATAAAAATATTTTCCTTTCCTGTAGTGAAAATTGGAGATAGCAGTATCTGAAAATAAGAATTTAAAGATTTTATTAGTACTAAACAGAAGAAATGTGGATCTAGAAACAGCAATACGGTTTTTCTGGATAAAGCAAAAATTAGCATGGGAATTAATTATTCCAAATTGGAAGCTAATATTTTATATCCGAGGTTCTCTCACCACCACCACCCCCTTCCCCCAAGCCTACAAACGTCATATTGATCGGTGACAGGTGTCTTTCGAAAATTTAAATAACGAAGATTCTAGCGATAAGAAAGGTTCTTATGTATTTATATTACTTGTAATGTTTTTAATCAACTCGTGTCAAATTAACTGCGGCTTAGATCTTTTGATAGGCTGCTGATTGAAACTCTTCTCAGGCAATTTTCAAGTTTTTACTCCCATCACAAGACTGGTTGCAAGGTAAAATCGAATTAACAGACTACTTTTTCTGTTCGACTCAACGGAAAATTATTTTATTAAGACATTTCCTAGACGCATGTACGAGCGTACTGTTGAAAGCAATTTATTATTTAGGTGATTCTGCAAAAGTCGAAGTTTTTCTCCTATACTCTCCTATTCTGGATAACTTCAACAACCGAACAAATTTTTGTTACTAATCCTGACGTATTGGCTTCTATGGTGGTTAGAGCCAACCGACACTGTTGAATGTACCAAGCATATATTTAAATATTATACGCATAATATCTACTAATCAATGACTTTGGATTGTATTTTTAAGTTTTTACATTGTTTCTCTACATATAGGAATGTTTAATATTACATAATACGAATATATTTGCATAAAAGTAAAAGAACATCGAAAAATTTGATGTTTTACTGTTTAATGTTTAATAAGTATGGTCATTGGAATAAGATCTAAACAATATTCATAATAATGTTTACATCGTTCTCTCATTACAGAATTTATATGAAACTGATGTCTGAGAAATTTAAGATATACATTTTTCAAATTTTTAGCGATTTTCAATTTGTTTACACTGTCTACACCCTACAAAAAATTTAAGAAAAATGCACATTAATGATCATAACAAGACCCTATTAGGGTAAGAATATAAATGTCAAATATAAATATAAATGTAAAAAATTATAAAAATATATTATCGAATATGAAAATAAATATAAATGTCGAATGAATCGATTGCTTCATTATAACTACGCAAAGCGACATATGCACAGGGAGTTCTGCACAGCGGTATGGGGTGTCTACCGAGTGAACTTTGTAATTCTGAATCACGATGGCGACGCGACGCAGAGCCTCTGTCTGATCGTAGTTTAGAATTGTAATGATCACCTGATAGACGCTCCACGTCGCTGTGCGGCACTTCCTGCGCATTTCTCGCGTTGCATGGTTATTTTTCCTGACTGCATTGTGTGGAACTATTGTTGCAATAAGGTCTACATTTTTAAATCAATATCTTGACACTTTATTGTTTAAAAAATATACATTCATTACTGGAACTCGGAGTCAATATTATCCACTCAAAATATAATAAGCAGCAGTTGCTTCAGAAGTGTACTTACGTTCTGAAGGTTTTAATGAAAAGAAAGTTACTTCATTCTTTCAGTTGATTACAGTTTCATAGTCCAATTACATTTTGAAATATCAAGCTATTAAAAAAACGAGGGAATAATTTCGACAGATTCGTTTTAAGTTCATGTTTAAGCATAATAATTAGGCTGTGCTATTTCATTTCCACAAATTATGCTATAAACATAAGAATAATGAGCTTTCAGCTTTCTTGTAGTAACTAGATAATTCATTCTAATAAAAATTAACGAATTTTCTTACTAATAATAATTTCTAGAAAGAGAAATTTAGCAAGACAAAATATGGTAACATCATTTATTTTGCAATTAGTAATTTCGTAAAATCAACGAAATAGTAGGCGTACGCATAAGTAATCAACTACTTTACCAAGACCTTATTTCTCATTAGTTCTGTGACATCCGAACAAGTGTGAGCACAAATTTGTTCAGTCCTATTCTTCAATCAATTTGTCAATAATTTATTCCCAAAAATGTAAATCTTTTTATAGCCTTGCAACAAAATGACGGACTTTGTGCCTTGCGAAAGGCACAATTCGTAATTGTGTACTTTTTCATTTTCACGCTGGCTTTAGTGCAACAGAAACAGTGATTCATATGGAGATGTGTTGAAAGTGAACTGATGTCAACGTTGGTTCAGAAGATTTGCTGATACTGATTATGACCTGTCAGACAAGCATCGAAGTGGACGCCCAATTCAATTCGATCCAAGGTTAAGTATACAGAAATTACCAAGAAGCCTTGGATCCACATGGTTCACCATAAAGAGGCAACTAAATTAAATTGGGTACCACACCTGTTTCTATGGCCAACAAAGATCTTCAGCGAACAGTTTACAATTCCTTGCAAAAAGAAATGAATAGTTACGCTGAGAAGTTCTACCGGACCCTCTATACTTCCCATACATTGCACCCTCGGACTATCATTTATTCAGGTCTCTGGAACACTCTTTACAAAACAAAACCTTTAATCATTTCGCTGATATTAAATCATACTTCAAATCTTTATTTTGAGTCACATCGGCTAGACTTTTGCAAAAGGGAGATTGAAATGTTGCAGAAACGGCGACAATAAGTTATCGATGAAATAAAGATGTTATTTAAACAAACTTTTGTTTGCGGATGCAAAATAATTGATTACTTATAGGTATCCCTAATATCTACATCTTTCGCATACACTATTAATAGACTAATTAATACACTATTAATTTCGTTATTACGAAATTGTCCTATATAAAGTATACAACTATAACTTATATAAATATATATATATATATATATATATTTATTTTGTAGCGACCGCTACCTCCGTTCCCTGCCGGTAGATGGATACCTTTCTCGCAAGTCCTCTGAGCGTTCCCGATTTCTATATATACCAGCTAATTATGATTCCTCAATATCCCCGCGTCTAAGGCAGGGTCCGCTAGCATAGCCTTACTGACGAGTCCTCTAGCGGACCCGGGACGAAACGCTCTCCCACTCCACATCTCTCGCTTTACATTCTCTATTTACACCGAGACCTCTTCACATACATTTAATAATACATTGACGGCGTCGCCAAAATTCATTTATTTATTTACAACGGGAATGCGATTCGCCATTTTCAATTGGAAATTAGGCATTCTCAAAATACTTCTGCGCTACAAAGTGGACATCTGCGAACAAACGAAGCATTCATACGAATTCGATCTCAAAACATTTATCTTGGCGCCTAAGGAAAGAATATTCCTTAAGATGACGCCAGATACCGAGTATTCAACTGGAGAATACCGTATTAACACAAGTGTTACAGATTAAACATTATACATTACCATTTTAAATTAATATTAAGGTATCCGCCCATACGGCGGTAACACAAATCACGTATAAGAATGGATAACTCATAGTATTGTCAGATTCTTTTGTAGTAATGAAAGTCAGTACTAATTAAAACGAACACAATAAATTCCTGAACAAATGGAGTATAAAAAGACATGAAAAATTAAATTATTCGAAACAACGAATATAACAATTTTGTAGAGCTGGAAGATATCTTTCGAAAAACTTACTCACTTTACTAATTAGTGCGTAAGTCGTTATAAAACAAAGACAAAAGCTCTACAAATTTATTTACCAGCCCAATACAGTAATGTTTTGACAAACGTCTCAAAGTAGGAATCGAAAATCGTCAGTATGCGTAGACGAAGGCACGATGATTCGATCCTCGCCGCTCGCATTTATAGTTGGCGACATCTCATAAAAAAGAGAAACAGAACGAAACTATTTGGAAAGGCAGCCGCCGCATGACGGTGTGCATTACTATGAATATATTGTAATGTTGGAATACAAACGATGACTCTTTTT
The DNA here is from genome assembly GCA_028455555.1 of Augochlorella aurata. Taxonomy (NCBI): domain Eukaryota; kingdom Metazoa; phylum Arthropoda; class Insecta; order Hymenoptera; family Halictidae; genus Augochlorella; species Augochlorella aurata. The sequence continues at coordinate 725,048 of CM052158.1, read as the reverse complement.
TATTCCTGATTTTTTATACATGAAAATTTTGTTAATTTTTCTACGCGTTTGACACAGAGCATGAAAGAACGGTTTACTGTCTTTTTTCCATCAACCCTGGATTTTGAAGAAGTTTTGGAAATAGGTGAAAATCATGACCATAGGCCACGATACTAAACAATTCCAAGGATGATATGCAACAAAACAATTTAACATAGAATACAATATTCCACTTGTCGAATTTGATGCTCATAATTATGCGTAATATGAATGAAGCTTTTACTGTTCAGTTACTATTAACGTGTATAACAACGTATTTTTCTTATATAGTTGTAGCGGTAATGGAATAAAATGAATTACACATCAAGTATTAAATAACTAAATGTAATCTAAATTATAGAGTGTTTAATTTGATTTTAATTAGAAATATTTATCGAATCTATGTCACGATTGATCTCATTTTAATAAGAAAAATATCAGTAATGTTTTAAATAATCAGTTTTAAAATGTAAAAAGTGAAAAGTTTATGTTATTGTATTATGAGTTGTTTTCCGGTAATTATAGTCAAAAAGGCCGCAGCGCATGTCGCAGGGCAAATGTTCACTTATTCCATCGAACCTCGGTAACGGCGTAGCATAAAAGTTGATAAATTACAATGGCATAGCAATAGTACTGCGACATTCATCGAGACATTACTGTACTCGGCTCGGCTCGGAAACCGAGTCGCTCGATTATTTGAGTATTCTGGTAGCCTTACTTTTTATCGAAGTTGGATGGCGGGCCATTGCGATCAACGATGTGTAATGTCGGATCTATTCCTCCAAAGGGCAGCTGTAAATTATCGCATAGAAGTCGATACGATACGATCGTAAACAGTGGGCTAGTCTAAAAAACAAAGGTTACGCAATCGACTAACAATTTCGTTTCAGGAGTGATGAATATAGTCGCCAACGATTTGCACATGAATCTTCACTGCTCGTTACTTTTCGTAATAGCGAATAACTGCTCTTTTTCGAGGTTCTGGGATAAGTGCCATGCGGTCAAACAGAGTCCTCTTACCGGAAAGCTACCGTTATTTCGCAGTGTTGGATCAGATTGCTGACGACAATTTAGTAACGCCCGTTAGATTAGTCGTCAGCTTTAGCTGTTCTCAAACAACCCCGGGTCGTTATAGTAAGTAAAAGCATGTAATAGTAAATGTCGTTATTGTCGTAGATGATAAGGTACTGGCGAAGAGGGTAGGTGTAGGGACGAATCGAACCTTCGAACGTCAAATTGCTTATAATAGCTACATAAATTCAGATGCCCTGTCAGTTAGTCGACTCTTCTCCCCTTCAAGTACTCTTATTGGAACTAATTTGTAAACGTAGCATTCGCAAAATGAAATTATACATGTAACCACTTTGCTATGTAAAGACTTAATATTTCAGCGAGCAGTTGTTTTTCAATGTCAGGAAGGTTATCTGTAACATTTCACATGCAAGAAGGCAGCGGATACATTAATTACTTCGAAGTAATTATTACGGTAATTTTACACACAGTTACCGATAATTGTTGAGAATAACAATTGAAATGATCTTAGGTAAACAGTTTACATATATTATTATAAGTTTATTTTTGACTTAAAACTTCAACGAAATTAGGAATTAAGGATCTATTTTCTGTATTCGTGTTCGTTGAGATTATAGGTAGAAGAAATAACTTTAACGTTACTTATAATTATCTTTATTTTATATTAAGGAAGATACATCAACAGTACTACAGAACCACACGCAGCGAAAGACAAAATTAGAGTGACTAAAGAAAAAATGCATACTATGCAGTTCGCTCGGGTCCCAAAATTCTTATCTAGAGCGTGAAGTAAACGCTTTACGCGTTCCTGGAACTCGTCAACGCGTAGTTTACACTTATACCTATTTCTCCTAAGAGATTGATTTTTGTGAATACGTTAAGACGTATTTTATTTTCAACAGTGTTAATTTGTCATTTTAAGGAAATTAAAATAATTCCCAAAGAAAAACAAAACTTCCGCTTGCAACAATTGATGAACTTGTAGTGACATGTTGAAACTTGCCAAACGCAAAGGAACAAACTGTTTCACTTAACTAAGACTAAATATAAACCTGTGCGCATGCAGCTATTGCAATATTACGAGGTGGGCTAAAAATATCCCAGCATGCATTACCGTGCATCAACAAGATGGGGCATTTTTCAACCCACCATGCCTCAAAGAGTTAACAAGTGTTGATAATTGACAACTATATAAACCAGCCGCGATGCTCGAATAACCTTAACTCCTCTTCCAAAATTGTCCGTTTCTTGTTTACAAGCAGAGGGACAATTTGAGAGCAAGTATCTTAACCCTTTCGGTACTACCGTCGCCAATTGGCGGCATCCACGGAGAGTTATGTGGTCACCGATGACTGTCGCGGTCCGAATGAAAAGAAGTTTAGTGTCAATCACGCTCGAGATCTCTATGAATGCCGCAAAACATGTTTTCGCAGCTTACGCTGTCGTACAGTGCAGCCACTTTCGCGGAATACTTCGTCTTCCCACGAATGTATAACCGCGGCCAGGTCCTCCGTACCGAAAGGGTTAAAGGCGATACCAGCGCGTATGCCAGGTCGTAAAATCGAGATCGATTAGTATGACACGCTCTACCCTAGTGGGTAGATGTCCCATTTGTCGTGCCTTTGAGCCAATTTTTGCGTTGTCGAAACTCTCATTAAATACTAGAAATTTCATTTAATGCACTCAAACTATATTTCGATTTTTCAAACATTTCTGATTTTATGAAATTAATTTAATATTGTTTTTAATGAAATAAAAAAATGGTTCTGGCCATAATTACGCGCCCTTCCAGGAGCTGCGTTCATATTCTCTACTTCCATCCATTTTACTGTGGATCCAATCTGCAGTAAATCCTGTCTCACCAGTGAATTATCAGCCAATTAGGAGTAGGATCCATTACTATATTTAAATGTTATTGCACATAAAAAAATCTAGTTCAACATGAAAACAATAAATTAACACTTAAAATTATTCTTACTATTATCTGTTGAGCCGATCGAGGTTTTTCGGTGTCGTTATCTTCGATCGAATCGGTCGCGTAGTTTCCGCACGAACCTTGTTTCGTCTTCGCGGTTGTAAGGCGCGAAGCTATCCCGATGTAGATAGACGGCACTACGCGACGCGGCATTTCGACAAATTAATGAGGAAATACTAAAATCGTCTCGATTGTACTTCCGCGTTCGTTCCTCGATTGCTTTTTTGTAGTCTCCGTTGTGAGAACCTTTCGTTACGAGGTTTGATACGGAAATCTAGAGGATCTTTCGCGAGGAGGTTTGATTGAGAAGTGTCGTTCGACTGCGATCGTTTGTCGAACTCGAAAATTCGTATGGGGATGTAGGCGTTTCTGCTTCTGGGGGTTTCTTCGAGAACTTCTATTTCAGTATAAGAGAAGGGCACTGATTGGTTTTTTGCCGAATGCTGCATAGTACAAATCAGTGCCTTCTTAGATTGTCGACACCCTCTTGTCGCACCGTGAGCGAGTCTTGGCTTCGTTCGTCCGTGTGCAAAATGATGTGTTTAAAAAGTGCTACGGGAAATCTTCCAGGTCGACCTCCCACGGTTTCGGTACCGTCGCGTACTTGTCTTCAGATTACCCGATTTACGACACGTCCCAGCTGTAGACTTTTTTCGAAATGCTATTAAGAAGTTCTCTTAGAAATCTTACTTTATGACACATCACGGTTATTGAGACAGATGTTACTGAAATGCGAATACTAATTTCTTGCTAAATAAACGAAAAGATCTTTCCTCAAAAATAACCTTCGTCGCATCCGTGTCATAAACCCCATCGGCAGAAACTCCATAGGTTCGCGTCTTCGGGTCGGAACATTATCTTATTACATTGTTTTGAATGTAAATGAGGTTAGGTTCGATTACGCGGTCTAATACAGGAGGGCACGAAAATATTCCAAGGTTCGACGGAATACTGCTGTACGCGCAGCGGCTCCTTTGACCAGATTCCCTTAGGGTGAATACCCTGCATAGACACCACAAAGTCAGAGTTGCAAGAACCTGAGAATTCCATTCAAGTCTAAGAGCCAGTCACATTTACAAGAGCCTTTCTTGCATTTAAGGGAGGAATAACGTCGAAACTTAATTCATTTCGAATATGTCATACACAAGTAAAACCCAATGAAAGGTGGCAGACTAAAACAAGCAGGCAGAGGAAACTGACTCAAGTAAGTCTCGTCTGATACTGATGCAGAGAAACTGATGGAGTAATCGTACCCTAATGTTTAATAAACAAAATAATTTGAAAAAGTGATTCTACATGATTCCATTTTCAGAGTGTTCTTGACACCATTATTATGTGCCCCTTTATTATTAGTATGACGCCATTTGAGAAATGCGAGCAACACGATTTTATTTAGAATTACAGATCACTATAAAGCTATTGTAGCCGAAATTCAACATAATCCCAATTTAATGTCGATTTTTGTCTGGTCCTACTCCGTTCAGTATGAGTCGATGCCGAATTATTATTACATCAAATTGGAAGAAAGTTTTTAACTTTCGCTGGAATAGAGTTATATCGAGCGCTAATTCTAAATAAAATCATGTATGTATTTCTTAAAGAGCGTTATATTCCAAGGACTTTTCATATAAAATTAGGCAAGGTTATGTTTTGTTTCATATTTTTGCTTGATAATAGTTATCATAAAAACTATTGTATGCATAGGAGTCATTGATCCGTGTCACAGATACATTTCGAAAGACATGAACAATTTGTATGTTGGCTGCAAGTGCAAAGTCAGTATGAATAATATTCATAAACCTATATAATTCATATATATATCGAGGAACTGTGTCAGCGATTATTTGTCGCGCAACTGTAACAGAAGGAAGTGTCTGTATTATCGTGGATGGCTCCGTAAGGAGCTACCAAGTATCCATTTGTAAGTATTATAAGCTTCTGGTAGGCGATATGTTATTCCCTCACCGTAGGAGTGGACTTGGTGGGTTCTAGTTAACGAGAAAACAATTTTATGATAACAAAAAGGTTCTGGTCACTTTATTAATATAAGAGCAACGGATCGCGTAATAGCTGCTCACTACCCCACGGTTAGTGTTCCTTCTTGAGAATTTATTGAGAATTTACAATATTTTGCAAGAAATGCAAATCTAGGAAAATCCTTATGAATCTCATTTATTTTATAACATATTTTCGGAAATGAATTTTTAGTTAAGTCAATTTGCATATTACTAATCGTACATATAAGTGCGTACGAATAAGCACATCTACAAGCAGCATACCGACGTCTACGAATGCATATCTACAATGTAATAATTTATAATAATTGCTGGAAATGCGTTACGATGTGAGGTAATGCACGTGGTGTTTTGATCTTCGCTACACGACACAATGTGACATGTAATGATGCTGCTTTATGTAAAAAAAAGATACTAGCGATACCGAATCTGGCGTTTCGGACATGAATAATAGATTTTTAGAAACGAAAATAAGGATTCAATCGATTTAGATTCCAATGTCGAAACAATAGAAATCAGAGAATCATTAGAAATAATTAGAGGTACCGCCCCTCGTCAGCAGTACTCGCCTCACATTGGTCAATGTTTTTTGTTAATAACTCGTTAACGATGTCTCGGAGAAAATTTCTATGAAGAAAGAAGTTGCTGAAAATGATCTCAAGTATCTCCCATTTCCGAATTGATAGACAGTTTTGGGTCACCCTGTATAATTACTGTTAGGTGGAGGTGAGAAAGAACTTGTAAATGTTGGATAGTGTTCGCGAAGGATTTTCGATTATGATGGTCACAGGATTTCTGCGAATGTCACGGCATCTAAAAGAGGTCGACATTTCTTACACAGGGAAAGGTTGTACAAATGTCGAACTGTACAAGACCCTCACTATGGTTGATGTTCTATCCAGAATGTCCAACGTTTTTTTCGACTAAACGGTATCAGCATATTGAAGCAAAAATATGAAGAAAATGTCATATAAACATAAGATAAAAAAATTTTATTAAACAATTATAAGAAAAATGGGAGTAACAACGGACTGATTTTCGTTGCATGTAAAAATATGTTTATAATACTTCTCTCATCTGTATTTATTTATCCAAGCCATGTTTTCTAATTCGTTAAATTTTTCATTGATATCAGTGCCTTATTTTCAAAAATGGGCGACTCTTCGAAATGGAGCTACCGTATATTATTATCCATGTTTTTAGTAAAGCATTTTTCTTATTTCCGTTCGTAGAATATGCTTACATAGTTTGGCCGAAAAAATCTGAGAAACTCTGTATAATATAGTTTATTATTGTGTTATAACCTTCACTGCAGGCCTGGGCAAAACATCGTCATAATGGGGATCGCAGAAAAGTGGCTGAAGAAATCGTGCACGAAGTACAATTTCTTCCGAAATAAAATTAATTTCTCAAACAACTGAAGCGCCTTGTTTTATAAGTTAATCTGTTGTGTTAAAGTTAAGAAGGACTATTTCTTACAGGAAAAGCCAGTGTCACCATTGCCGAACGTAACTGGATCAAATTTTCAAGAATATTGTAGGATCTAAAATTTCATCACTAGTCGCTAAACGGCCAAAATAATAATGATCTACATGCAACTTTTAAGTGGGCTAATTGTATTAGCTACCAGATTCTACTATTACCTGTTCAACAACTCCGATTTCTAGAAAAAACGTGGCGTAGCCGGACCAGAACCTCGTCTGTTTTTCGGTAATCTCAAGGATGTAATACGTGCAAGAATAAGTATAACGGAAGTGCTACAGAAGATTCATAAAGTACGGCAATGAACCGGTTGGAGTGTGCAGATACAGATCACCCACCTATCCTCATTTTGAATGATCCAGATATTATAAAGACCGTCTTGATCAGGGACTTTTTTAAATTGCCAAACCGTCAGCTTAAACCTAATGGAATGGTATGTATGAGAACAAAAGACAGGGAAAAAACAAGAAACACTAGTTAAAAGACTAAGGAAACACTTCAAAAAAATGAAATAGTCAAAGTTCTCGAACTGACCGCGAATTTCACGATGGATGCGATTGGCAATTGCGTATTCGGAATTAATATGAATACCATGAACGATGAGGACAACGAATTTCGTAAGCAGGGCAAGATGATCTTCGAAGGAAGCATTGAGAACTTGCTACGACTGAGGTTGAAAATGTTTCTGCCCCGATTGTACGATTTACTTGGCTTTGTGTGGCCTGACAGGAAAATAGCGCCCTTTTTCATAAAGTTGGTCGCAGAAATGATGCGCTACAGGAAGGAGAACAACGTCCACAGACCCGACTTCATTCATCTGCTGATGGAACTTCGGGATCATCCGGAAAAGCTTGACGAGCTCGGTAAGTTGCACAGTTTCCTGGGCTGAATAGATATGATGCGTTCGTATCTCACAGGTCAACCGAAAATAAATTTTTTCACAGAAAATTCCAAATTATCTATTATACAATAACATTGATAGCAGGTATCATGTTCAACCGAAGCAATCACATTAATTGCTTGCAATGCTTACGTATATGGATCGCAAGATTATGTTGAAACCAGTCAAATTTGAACCTACCAGAAAATCACTTGCTCTCACTTTGAATCGCAATTAAAATTAATTGCAAATAGTAAGAGTATTTAACTTAATACTTGCCATCGTCCTCTTTTTAGGACACGGATATATGTTGAAATTTATAATGTTAGGTTTTTTATATTTGCAGTAGTTCATCCGGGCAATGTCCCAAAAATGGGATGGCCAATATTTTCAAAATTTGAAAATAAATAGTAATAATGATAAATCTAGTTTAAGTAACTTAAAATAAATGCCCGATGTAGATATTTTTATAATTTTATTGATTTTTGAATTGCGGATGGTAATGGGTTAATACAATTTCAATTGTACTTGTGGCCGTTAATGGATTAATACAACTTCAATTGTACTTTGACAGTGACCAATAACATTTAAATACTGTTTTCAGAATTGACAGACCAGTTGCTGACGGCTCAAGCTTACATGTTCTTCGCGGCTGGTCATGAGTCAACTTCAACAACTATGGGCTGGGCCCTTCTTGAGTTAGCACGGAACCAAGCCATACAAGATAAGTTACGTAAAGAAATAAAACAGTACATGGAAAAATACAACGGTGATATCACCTATGAAACTGTGAAGGAGATGGAGTACTTGGATAAAGTGTTCAAAGGTAAATATAAACGTGTTATCCACAATATAATTTCGATTATATCTAATTATTTACTACTTAATGAGTAATTCATTTTATTCCATTATCGTTACGACTATACAAGAGAAGTAACTGTACAGTAAAATTCTGCATTGATTTTATGCATAATTACGTATATGGTAATTAGATAAGTGCAAAATTATATTCTACATTAAATTATTTTGTTGCATATCATTCTTGGAATTGTCTAGTATCGTGGTCTACGGTCACGGTTTTCCACTATTTCCAAGATCTCTTCAAACTCCGGAGTTGATGGAAAAATCGCAGTAAAATGTTCCTTCATACTCTCCATCAAACGCGTAGAATCGTTCCAGCGAATGTCTATCGAATTGAGCACTTCCTCTTTGAATGTCAATGAATGGCAGTTGCTCTGCTCTAAATGTCTTCGTTGATATTTTCTTTCGAATTACAAACATGCCATATTTAGCGTTGCCTTTAATACTTCAAATACAGTGACTCCCATTAAAATTCGGACACTTTATAGAATGCAACTGTCTTAAAATTGGACTAAATGATTCGAATTTTTTTTAGATGACAGAGGGACTTGCATAGTGGACAATGACTAAACTACTTTGTTACAATTTTGCTATTACTTGGAGAGACAAGATATAATTAACACTTTGCCGGCCGCTGTCACGCTGACGTGACTTTCGCACGCCAACGGTTATCGGCCGGCGTCACGTACGCGTGGCATCGGCTCAGCGCAGCGTCGATGTTTCCACTATGCTTGCAAGTGCCCAGCACTAATATTTTTGAGCTTATGAATTTTTGGCTAACAGCTGGTATGCAATTTAGACGTAAATTAATTTTCCTGCCGACAGAATGCATAGTTTATTGCTTAACTTTAGGATTCGCTTCTCTCGGCCTCAGTAGTTCGCCGGCGACATCGTAAAGGCGATGCGAGAAATGAGCGGCCTGGAAAGTGTTAAAAAGCTCTCATTTTTTAACTGTTTTATCTGAGCCTGTAACGAAAATTTAAAAGATGCGTCTTGTAGATCTCGCCAAGTTATATGCGTGCTGAAAATTTCATCAACATCGGTTAACGCAGAATCAAGTTGCAAGCGTTAAAAGATTTTTAACACTGCAGATTTCTCACACTTATTGGTCGGATAATTTTCGTTACAGGCTCAGATAAAAAAGTTAAAAAATGAGAGCTTTTTAATTATATTTTGTCTCTCTAAGTAATAGCAAAATTGTAACAAAGTAGTTTTTAGTCATTGTCCACTATGCAAGTTTCTTCCCTCTGGGACGATTTTCCTTCCTAATGATCCTGGTGGAGAGGGAAGGGTTTCTCTGAGTTCGTCGGCTGCAATTTTCCGGATGCAGCCCCGTTCTTCGCGGTGGTTTTTTTTCCGCTGTCCTAACATCGACCGGCATAAGCTACTTATGCTTCGTCCGGTCAGAGCTGGTCACGGCCCTGTTTGGCTCTTTGAGGTAGACAAGAGAGAGAATAGAGTATATGGGTGACTATATTTGGAGATGATTCTCGAAATGTCCTTCAGACATCCCCGCGTCCTACTAGATATTCTTCCTGTTCAATCCTTCCATTAAGGTCAGATCGCTGGTCTTTTTTATCTCTAATCCTTGCTGATTCCCAGAACCATTAAAATACAAATACAAGTTTGGCGACACCGTCAATGTATAGCGAATTTGTGAGTATAGAACCGCGACGTACTGAGAATCGCGAAGAAGCGAGAGATGGAGTGGGGAGAGCGTTTCGTCTCGGGTCCGCTAGAGGACTCATCAGTAAGGCTATACTAGCGGACCCTGCCTTAGACGCGGGGATGTAATGGAATCCTAATGAGATGGAATATATACAAACCGGGAACGCTCAGAGGACTTGCGAGAAAGGTATCCATCTACCGGCAGGGAACGAAGGTAGCGGTCGCTACACAAGTCTTATTGTTTTCGCAGAAACATTAAGGAAATATCCAATAGGGTCGCTATATCCGCGAATAACATCTACTGACTACACTTTCGAGACTTTAAATTTCACAATACCAAAATCAACCGAAGTATGGATTCCAGTATTTACGATACACAGAAATCCTGCCATTTATCCGGATCCCATGAAATACGATCCTGAAAGATTCACCAAAGAAGCTGTAGCAATTCGACACCTTATGCATTATATACCTTTCGGCGACGGACCAAGAAATTGCATTGGCATGTAGTTAGAATAATAAATACGCTATCTATTATTTATACTAAATACGCAATAATCTTTGTTAACTTTTCATACGTCATCTCTTTTCTACAGTCAAAGTAATTCTACTCTGCTCTTGTTAATCCCCCCGGTTATTCCTATATTCCTTTGCTTATTCAAAGAATATCGCATCGGCCAAGATATTCATTAATACCGACAGATGTCGACATGTAGAAGCAGATTGCATCCGTATTTTTGGAAACCTAATCCTTTGTTTGACTGATATTTGACTGAATCATACACTTGAAAGTTAAATATTAATAAAATTACAACTGTACTATAACTTTAGTTATCGAAACAAATGAGCAGAACACGATTGTTGGGATAATCGAAATGTTATTTTGATTCAGTGCTAAATTAAATTCTTACTGTAGTGATATCCACGGGGGACAAATGTAATCTTACATGAGCCTATTTCTCTGACCAAGGCAAGACTTTCAGTATAACGATCTCAACGAAAAGCGAAGAATAGCAGATGTCGAAAATCTGATTTCTGTCCCCTGGAAATTCCATTTCTAAGCCTAAAAACTCATGAAAAATTAAATTATTCGAAAATGCGAATATAACAGATTCGTAGAACTGAAAGAGATCTTTCGAATAGCTCAGTGACTTTGCTAATTAATGCATAAGTCGTCATAAAACAGAAACAAAAACTCTACGAATTTGTTCACCAACCCATATTGAACTTAATTTCAAAATTTTTTGTTAGAATTGTCATTTCAAATTCAACATTTCAAAACAGTAGTGTCATCATAGGAGTTAAAAACAAAAACTTAAACATTTTCCAGCTATTTCAAGCTGGACTGTGTAGAATCTGACTATATACTGTCTCGGACAGAGTAGTTGAATACACAACGGGCAAATTGTATTAAATCGCTTATAAGTTGAACAAACTTTTAAATCGATTATCTGGAAAATGAGATCCCGAAAGAGAAAATGTTATACTGAAATTCTATCTTCTTCGGTTCACCTTCTATATCGACGCGTAACATAAGTATGTCGATAGTTCAGAGCTCTAACAATATTAGTATAAACTATTAGAAATATGGATCTGGAAGTAGAAGAAAGATTTTAAAAGATAGAGTAACAATCAGCATGGACCTAATTGTTCCGGATTGGTAGTAACATAGGGATTTTTTGAAACCCGAAGAAAATTGCACTCGTCAGAAATACTATGGTTCGAGTCACGCACGCAAAACTGCTTGTTGGCCTCGCTGTAGATCGCTGCCATTGTGTCCTGAGACATGCTGGTGGTGACAACGTTTAACGATCTTTACTATAAACTTTGCAGTGCATTGGCCATCTTAGATCTATGTATGTATTATAAAACTTATTGGAACAATAAAAAATGTATACAACGTAGGTTCAGGTAGTCAAGGTTCTAGAGTATTTATATTATTTTTAATTTGTTTACATACAGCACTATAATTTTTTTGCTCATCGACTACTAAAGCTCTATGCAAAGGGTATAGCCGGTTGAGGGGGTCAAAAGTGTCCTTGAGCTGATTTAAACCGCTGATATGTCACTCGATGGAGTAGAAAGATAAACCGTCTGGGTTAAATTTCTAACCCTTTGTCCTGACCAGAGGCGTAGTTATAGGGCATCTTCTGTTTAACGGTTTTCAATCGATTTTCAGTATTTAAATGCATGCAAAAATTTTGGTTAAAAATGTAACATGTTGCGGATGTTGACGTGCATTTTAGAAACTATACCCTTTATCAAGCACAACAATGGAATCCTCTGGAAAAATGCGAATAAAACTACAATAGAATGCCTCATTAATGAATTTTGGTCTGTTTAAAGTTGTAAGTGTAAAAAATTCGAATCCTGCGACTCGAGACTGTGTTATTTTTAGAGAATATACAGACTGTTTCGCCTGAAGCCGGCCACTTCAATATCTCGTCAAATAGTGATGTTACAAAAAATGTTGCATGTAGAATTTGATTGGTATCGAGAGATGAATAGAATGCATAAAGTAGCTTTTTCAAGGTAATTTTTCGGAGTTTTCAAGAGCATTGATGTTAATTTGTACATAAGTGCATTCTTTTTTATTGCACCGCGTAGCTGCCGTTAAAATACATTCAGCGTGTATAATGGCTTGACTTCGATCCGATTTAAAACATGACCTTTATTTCCAAGCATCAGTCAATGGTCAACTCCTTATACGTAGCAGAATGTATTTTAACGTCAGCTATACAAAAAATCCGGAAAAAGTGACCTTGGAGAAGAACTACGTTTGCATTGTATTCGTCACTCGATACCAATTAAATTCTATACTCACTATTACATCACTATTAGAGATATTTAAGTGGCCGACATTAGGCGTAATTCACCAAAGATATCATATTATCATTATTTAGCTAGTAGCTGGATAGTATGGGACTATTACTATTAGAACTTGTTCCCTTTGTTCCCTTACGGGATACAAAGAGACCGATCTCGTTACAACTCGTTTTGCCTCTCTCTCTCTCTCTCTCTCTCTCTCTCTCTCTCTCTCTCTCGTTCCTTCACTCCTTCTCTTTCATACTTCTATTCTTCTTTCCTGTGGCCCCCACACCTTTCCTCATCCTTCCTGCTTCTTTTTTCTCTTCCATTCACACTTTGCTTTCCGCTTTGTCTTTCCCTCCCAATTTCGCTTCGTTATAAATGTTCTACTAATATCAGTTTACAATTTTTGAAAAGTGAAATTTACATTACAAAGTATTATGACATCGCTTATCTCACAATTAGTGATCTCAGAATATCAACGAAATAGTTGCATCCTTCGCCAAAATACACAATTAGTTTCGTTATCACGAAATAGTTCCACAGAAAGTATACACCTCTATAGCTTATGTTTGTTTCTAACAGGTATGCGATTCGCCATTTTCAAGTGGAAACTCGGTATGCTCAAAATACTTGTGCGCTGCAAAGTAGAAATCTGCGAGCAAACGAAAGATTCATACGAATACAATCCCAAGGCATTTCTATTGGCGCCTGAGGACGATATATAAATGAAAATGACGAAGGTTGCATGATATCACACTGGTATGTAAATATAATGTTTCCGTAATGTTTCTCTAAAGCTTCATTGTTCGTACAACCGTTTTTCTAGTATATCGAATACAATTCAATTACTGCAGTAACTTCAGTTTGAGGAATGTAATTTCAGTACAAAAGTATCTATTAACACAAAGCGTCCACAGTTAATAAACGTTTAATTCCGATCCTATAAGGTTTAAACATTTTAGCATTAACTGAATGATTTTCTATTATTGCTAAAATGCTTAAATTTCGTAGCTTCGAAATTAAACGTTTACTAACTGTAGACGATTTGTGTTAATATTTTGGTATCCAAATTACTTTCTTCAAACTAAAGTGACTGCAGTAATTGAATGGTTTTTGACATGTTAGAAAAACAGTTGTAGAAACAAAGAAATTTTAGCCAAAAATTAGAGAAGCATTATATTTAAAATATGATATCTGTGTGATATCATACAATCTCCGACATCGTCGAGAAAGTGACGCTCCATATCAAGTTCCAGCGGACGAACACCACAGTGACGTCTGCTTTAAGGACTAAGTATGTTACTTGAAATATAATGACCAGGATGTTTGTAATTACCTTTTACTATTGTAAATTAGTATTCGCTTATCCGCCGATACGGCTATAATAGAAATCAAATTAAAAAATGCGTAACTCATACTATTGTAAGATTTGTTCGCGGGAATCGAAGTCAGTATGCGTTAAAACGGATGCAGTAAATTTTTGAACAAATGGAGACATATGTCTGCATGACTTAGGTAAACGTTCGGTGCAAATTGAAAAGGAGGAGTAGAGAGAGGGAGAGAGAGAGAAAGAGTGAGTGAGTGAGAAAGAGAGAGAGAGAGAGAGAGAGAGAGAGAGAGGAGAAGATAAGGAAAATTAGAGAAAGAAAGAAAGAAAAATTTTAGAGGGTAGGGTACATAAATTCAGCACTTTTGTAACAATTATAGTATTTAATAACAATTCTCGCCCTCTGTCTCTCTCTCTGTCTCTCTCTTTCCGTAAGCTTCCCTTCTTCTCTCGCGTCTTTCTCTCTCAATTCTCTTCATGCAATCGTCATTCCTCACTCTTCGCTCTCATTCCATCCATACGCTATGCATACTAACTATTCGTACCACGCATATTCGTTACGTACATACCACGAACCTCAAGCTACATTTGCGAACATAATAACTCTCATACTCGCACCATACTCATCCTTCCAAACAATCATCACGCTTCAATCCTGGCAAGATCGAGCGCAGTGTAATGAAGTTGCCATTCCATTTTGGTGTTAATAAATTGTTTTCTGTTACTTAGACCAGGCCTGGGAATTATCGGTACGCAAATTGCTCGTAGTTTTACTTCAGTATGCGTCTGGTGGGCTCCGAGTATTTAGGCGATCACGGGAAGCGAGACGCGCAACTGGATC
>CM052158.1:650948-669032 GCA_028455555.1 Augochlorella aurata | reverse complement strand
GAAATTAAAATTGTAATAGAAATTGCTACATTCAAATTACGACTGAAATTAAGTTAGACATTATTACTATTTGCAATTCATTAATTGCGATTAGAAACGAGATAAAGTATATTACAAGTAGGTTCGAATCTGACTAACTTCGATTACTTAAGGAGTACTTTGATGAAGAAGGACAACAGTTTTAAGCACACTTGAAGTTGTAATTGATTCTTGATTAAACGTTGAGTCAGCCCGAAAAATTAATTGACTTCCATGCCGACACTACTGCATTGGTAAGATTGCTTGTTTTACGGTTAGAATATGAAATACCGGTACCGCGTTATGCAAAAGTAGCCTTTATTGTGCAACCAGGCATTCGACACTATATCCGTTTAGAATATAACATGGTAAGTCACACTTGAATCGAAAACATATTACTCCCACATTTTTTTGTTCTAACTTTTTTATAATTGCTCCAAACGATCTAAATTTTTCCTCTTGTTCTAACTCTTTTATAATTGGTCCAAACGATCTAAATTTTTCCTTTTGTTCTAACTTTTTTATAATTTGCCCAAACCATCTAAAATTTTTTTTTGATGTTACTGGGAATAGTTTACTAGACAATGGATACAAAATTATTCTAAAAAATTGCAATTTGTTGGCATAATGAAAGAATTAAAAAATTCTGTTTTTTCAACTTTTTTGTCTGAGCCCATAATGAAAATTCGAAGAATATATTGTGTCGATCTCGGTAACTTATATGCATGCTCAACATTTTATTATCACTGTGCTCATCTCCTTGTTAAATTAGCACAGCGAGTACAGTTTTCTGCAGAACTTACCGTGGTTTTTCGCCCTTTCGGGATGGTCCCAAACTTCCGTGAGCAGATGAATGAAGTCATGTCTCTGGACGTTGTTTTTCCTTCTGTAGTTCATGGTTTCCATGATAACTTTATTGAAGAATGGGGCTACCCTCTTGTCAGGGAACACGAATCCAAGTAAATCGTAGAACCAGGGCAAGAACAGTCTCAATTTCAATCGTATTATATTTTCAGTGCTTGGTTCGACGATAATTTTGCCCTTTTCACGAAACTCACTGTTCTCCTCGCTAATGCAGTTCATCTTAATCCCAAATACGCAGCTACCGATTACGTCGGTCGCGAATCTTGCAGTTAGATCACGAACTTCGATTACTTCACTTTTTAAGAACTGATTGTCCAATTGTTTTCCTAAGGCGTCTGAACAATCTACCATCAGACTGAACATTCCTTTCAGTTTTCCCAACGTGAACATCGGTCTTAACTTCGGTCTCACCCATCGCCATCTTGCCGAATCCAGTTGAAATAAATTTATAGATAGAGGTTCCGTCTATGAACATTCCAGGAATTTGTCATTTTGTTGATCGCAACTGAGCTGTTCGATCGAACAATTTACAGGTAAGTTTGTTTGATCGGAGAATTATACTTCGTGAATCGTTCTCACAGGAATCATATACAGTAATATCTCCGTTAATGTTACAATTTTGCTGTACCGCGAATGTCGTTCAAATGTAATTTATCGATTTTCTCGCTATGCCGATGTTGAGCTTTGACGGAATCGGTGAACACATGTGCTTGCACGGCATGCACGGCGGCTCTTTTGACTCGAATTCCTGAAAGACAACTCGTAATACAATAACGTAACTTTTTTAATTTTACCATTTTCAAACTGAATTTTTTTAACATATTGCTGATAGTTTTCTGATTAAAATGATGCTAAACATGACGTAACTTGGACAAATTTTCGTGAATAAAATAAAATCAATCACGATATAATTTCGATTATATTTAGTTATTTAATTTCATTATTGCTACGATCATATAAGAAAAATACATTGTTATACATATTAACAGTAATTGTACATTAAAAAGCTGCACTGATATTATGCATAATTATCCATATACTAATTAGATAAGTGCAAAATTATGTTCTATATTAAATTGTTTTGTTGTGTATCATCCTTGGAATTATCTAGTATCGTTGGCATAATATTAATATCACTAATATAACAGTTGAAAATAAATAAATAATACTTAATAAAACTAAATAAAATATTATTTGAAATAACGCAATAATACAAAATGATCTTTTTCGATATGAGCGAGAAGATCGTTGACAGTCAAGTCCATACATTCTCTTTTGAATCGCCTTTTATACTGATTTGGTGGTCGAAGTGCGCACCGATCAACGATTACTATTTCTCGCTATGGAAAAATGCCCGAACTCTGCCCGAATGCTTTTTTCGGAAATAAAATAAGTTACTTGATTCGTATAAGGAATAAATACGGTGTAAAATATGTCGTGTTTGGTATCATTTTGATTGGAAAAATTTGACCAATATATTAAAAAAATTATCATGTATAAAAAATTAAAAATAAAAAAGTTAAATCATACTGTACGCTATACAGCGTATTAAATATAAATATATAAAAAACCTTTTTCGTTTCCGACATTGAGACATTCGTCGAAACATTACTGTATTCGCTGAATTCTGTTCGGACCCAAAATTGTTTAACGTAAAATATCATTTACGTTCTTCGACGGGGTTACTTATCGTTAATCTTCACTGTACAGGTCGCATAAAAATTTCATATGGCACATTCGAGCTATCATGCACACCAGAAAATTAAAACAGCTGTCACGGTTAAACTACTTACTATTTCGGGTCTGAAAAACTAGTAGATATTCTTCAGACATCATGAAGTAAGGACGAATAGCGTTTTTCTGAAAATTATCACTGTTACATAGTAAAAAAAGTTCGGAAGATTTTCTTGTTCATTCATTCGAACGCGGCTCGATGCCTGAGCGTAGCCCTCTACTTCCGTCGCGCCTCGGACCGTAGCAAGGTTCCCCTCGCCTGCTCGACTTTGCTGCAACACTATGGAATTCTATCTAAGGCGAAAAGCTTTCTTCCTCTTCTTGTTTCCTTTTTCTCATCTCCTATCATCTTCGTATAGGTCAAACACATTTGCAACTGCCACATTATTTTTCTTGCACAAGGAGTATCAGATAAATACATAAATATACATATATTCATACAATGGTAAAAATTTGCAGATAATTTGAATATGAATTATTTATAAATCAATGTTTTTCTTATATTATTTGTTATTAGGAAATAGGGGAAAACAATTTAGTGTAGAATATAATTTTGCACTTATCTATTTACCATACGCATAATATCAATGCAGCTTTTTAATGTACTGTTACTATTAATATTTACTATGAATGTTACTATTAATACATCGCAGCGGTAATGCAATGAAATGAATTACTCATTAAGTATTAAGTAAATAAATAAAATCGAAATTATATCGTGTTTGATATTATTTTAATTAAAAATATTTGTCAAAACTATACCATGTTTAATCTAATTTTAATTAGAAAATTTTAACAATATGTTAAAAAATTCAATTTTGAAATCTTAGAATTAAAAAAGTTATGTTATTGTATTGTAAGTTGTCTTCCAGGAATTCGAGTCAGAGGATTCCAATTCTGTCGAACAACAGCATCGGCGTAGCGAGAAAATCGATAAGTTATAGGGTTGTAGCGACACTCAGGGAAACATTAGTTTTACTAAATGTCTGTGTATAATACGTTTTAGTTATTTCCTACAATTATTACGTTTTATAAGTGAAAATCGGCTGAATTTCTAGATGTACGATTTGAAGTGACAGTCACTGTATGTATAAATTTTGTCATTGACAACCGAAGACAATACGAAGAAGAACTTCCTGACAGTTTCCCATTCCTTAATCCAAACTTCCGACACACTCATGATCAATTAGAAATCGCTAAATGTTTCCACTAATGACAGAAATAAAGATCTCGACAACACGACATTATCCTTGTACTATTCATTGTAAGGCAGCATATTGCGATTGAGACATTGAGCGAGCCGACATACAATGTAATGTATTCGTCGCGTGGCCATTTACGATGAGTAAGTGAGGTTTTCTAAAATTTAGAGACGGTAGATCATTGTGGCGACTACCTCCGCTACCTGTCGGTAGATGGGTTCCTTTCCCGCAAGTTACCTGACCCGTCCCGATTCCTATATATACCGTCACGAACCATTCCTCTAACAACCCTGTGTCTAAGGCAGGGCCCGCTAAAGGACTCATCAGTAAGGCTATCTAGCGGGCATAGGAAGAAACGCTCCCCCTTCCTTCTTTCCTTCTTATGTCGCCAAAATACCTAATGCCACATCATAAACAAGCCGCGGACCGGGCCAGCATACAATTGTATATCAATCGTTGCTCGGTCGTTGGTCCTATAATCAAATGCTCTACCCGCAACGGACAATTCTAGCTGTCAGAAAAATTCCTTCGTCCAGTATGAAACACATTTGGTAGGACTCGAAGATCCTGATTATAAATAAAACAATTAATAATTAGTGCTAAAATTTGTATTTCAGTTGATTTAATAAACTTCTAATAAAGTATTTACCTCATTGAATGATATCTATACGACAAAACTTAAAAAATCTAAACTTGTATCCAGAAATAACAGAAAATAAAAGCAAATAGTTTTGTTGAATAGCATATACAAATTTGCATCAAATCTGATCATCGATACCCTATAGCATTCGTTTTAAAACACTTTTCGAATCACCCATATTTTTGAGATATTTTCACATCTCCATATGAATGGAAAAATGTTTTCTAAAACAAAATTTCATCAAAATCTGCGTACATCGGTGTGTATCGCTCACCGGAATTTCTCAGTTCGAAACCAGTGCTTTGAACAGAAAAGATAAATATGAAGCGACTCACAGATGGACAGGGTTTGAGAGTCCTTCCCGATAGTCATTTGTGGCGAAAGTTTTCGTAGCTCCTGAGAGTAAAAACTCTCGAAGCTGTTCTCAAATGGATACGCAACTTGCGAGCGCTTGCTAGAGCAAACACGTGACGTTACAAAACTTCGAACTCTATTCAGTCATGAAATTAAAGTTTTTCTTCAAAACATCATATAAAATTCTTTTTTGTTGGCCGTAAATGGATGGGAATTTGTTGAATTTATTTACTCTTTCCTGGTCTAATACGTACCCTTTCGTGAGATTTGTGCGGACGATCTTGGAACGTGGTAAAATCCTTGATCAAGACGGTCTTTATAATCTCTGGATCATGCAGAACGAGAATAGGTGATCTGCCGTTGAACAGTCCAACCACTGGATCATTTCTGTATTTTTTACGAAGATCTTCTACTAGATCCGCTGCGCATACTCTTGCAAGGATCAGATCCTTAAGAGTACCGAATACGGGCTGAGGTTCTGGTCCGCGTACGCCACGTTTCTTCCAGAAATCGAAATTGGAGACTAGGTAATAGTAGAATGAGGTAGCTAATAGAACCAGGCCGCATAAAAGTTCCAGGTAGGTCACCATTGTTTTGACTGCTTACTAGATACTGGTCAAATTCTAGATCCTATAAAATTATAAAAATTTTATTTCATTAAATTCTTCGTTCTATGTACAACTGACATCGGATTTTTGTATTATTTATTTATTTATTTATCAAATACACTCCTTGGATTTTTGCTTAAGGATCTATATACACGAGGCTGTTTACCTATAATATACTTTTACTCGCTGTTAACGATACAATATATCTTAAAATTATTATATCTTATTGCACACACTGAATCCTTCATTTTTCTTCCCTTCCTTCCGACTCTATTCGCGCGTTTCTTTCGAATTCTTTGATATACCAGACTAGTTCACTTTTTACTCCCCCTAACATAAGCTCTTTCCAATTTCCCCAGTTTTCTTTTATTGCTTCCCTCGCTTTCCTGATTACTTCTGTGTTCCCTACTTCTTCAAAACCCTTACATTCTCAAATATGGGAAATGGATTCTTCCTCTGTTTTACATATCCTGCATTCGGCGACTTTAAATCCTTTACTCGTCTCTCTCTCTCTCTCTCTCTCTCTCTCTCTCTCTCCCTCTCTCTACGCTCCCACACCTTAGTCTTACCCAAGTTTCTTTTTGGCACTCTGGTATCCTACTATCTTCCCAGTACTCTTCTTGGCGTAATCCAAACTTCCACTCTTTGTACTCCGTACAAAACCTAGACTTTTCTATCCCCCCCAATCTCTCTCTCTCTCTGCCATCTTTGCTTCGTTAGCACTCTTCCACATCTTAGTATGTTATTTCTTACTCTATCTTCGTTTTCTCCTCTTCACATTAGTTCTAACGTTTCCCCATCTCCCACTTCTCTAAATGTTTCCTCCACCTCTTTCATCCAATTCGTAGGGTTGCCATTCTTCCATCCTCTCAGTTCCTTCTTTAAACAAATCTTTGGTAACCTTTCTTCATTCATCTTCCATACTCTCATCAGGTATTATGCCGCTCTTCTTCTCGACTCGATCTGTAGCTCCACTCATCCTGTCTCTAACTTCCATATATAGTTTGGCGTATTCAGTCTTAAGCCCAAAGCTCCTTTAACAATTCTTCCCCTCATTTTCTTAATTTCCATCCTTCTCCTCCACCCCCAAATTTCAACCCCGTATGTTAGGACCGTTTTTCTCAGGGTATCGAGAAGGAATAATCTTCTTTTCTGGCTGTTGATTTTCGCTCGCTTTCGCTCGTTTGCCAGTATCCTAAGTATTCATATTCTTCCACAATATCTCTAGTACTTTCCCTCCCAATTCCCATTTCTCACTCCTTTTCTTTCCTCCCCCCTTCTAAACACTATTATTTTCGTCTTCTTTTCACTTAATTCCATTTTATTTTCTCCCGCGAACCTTTTCAGTAATTTTAGCATTTCTCCCAGTCCTTCAGCATCATCCGCAAGTAGAGCAATATCGTCAGCGAACTCCAAGGCGAAAGCCTTTCTCCAACCGATCACCGTACCTCCTATATTCCTTCTCATCTCATTCTCGAAATCGTCTATGTACACATTAAAGAGAGTCCGGCTAAGGGGGCATTCTTGCCCGGCTCCTTTCCTCGTTACAAATTTCTCCGATAATCCCTTCGCCGTTATCACTTCGTTTAACGTCTCCCTATATGCCGTTTCAATCCATCTCACAATTCTTCCTCTGAGTCCCAACCCCTTGATTTTTCTTATTAGTATTTTTCTATCTATTTTGTCAAAGGCAGTCTTAAAGTCGATAAATGCCACATATAACTTTCCTCCCCCTCTTTTCAATTTATTCCCTATCATAGTATTCAGACTTAATAGCTGATCTCTGATTCCCCTATTCTCTTTAAATCCTCCCTGTTCGTCACCTAGTTTGTTGTTCCTCTCAATCCACTTTCTCATTCTCTTGCCTACTGTTTTCATTATCACCTTGTACCCTATGTCCAATAGAGCCACCCCTCTATAGTTCCCTGCCATACTTTCCTCCCCAGCTTTATGAATCGGGTATATTCTTGCCAGATTCCATTCTTTCTTCGTCCTGCTGTTCATCCATAGACCGTTTATTGCTTTATGCCAAGCTTTCGCTATTTCCTCGGGTAACTCCTTGATGAACTCTATTTCCAACCCATCCTCACCTCCTGCTTTCCCATTCTTCAGGCTACCTACCGCACTTTACACTTCTTCCCAGCCCAATTCTTTATTCAAATCTCTAATTACCTCACTTTCTTCCTCATCTACTTTTGTTCTAAGAAACTGTATTTTTTCCAACAATTGATACAACATCATATGAGCCAGCAGTATTTTTGGCGAGAATTTGAGAATTTATTGATTTTGACCTAAATTCTCCAGTAGGACTGAAATTGTTTGTCATGCGAAAGACTTGGACGAAGAAGGCTCCCCTTCTTCTGAACACGATGTTCTTTGACATTTACTCACATCGGATGGAAAACGAAACGATATAGTGTTTGGCTTCTCAAGTGGAATTGTACCTTTTTCAAATGATTATGAAAACATACTGAACACTTGAAACTGGTTGTCTTTGCATACTCCCCTTCTCGAACGACGCGTGCCGACTCTATGGGAACGTGGATTTTACCAGGATTGGCCCAGTCTGGCAGGGATGTAGAGCAAGTAGTGCCGGTCGACAAAAGTCGACGCAGTGTAATTGAATCTTTAGGTCCGGTATACATCTGTATTCTGATAATGTTATCTATCTTCGTTAGTGATGAAAGTAGTCTCCATGGATCTAACAATATACAGGTTGTCCCAAAAGTCATTCTCAATAGGGAAATGAGGGATTCCTAAGGTCAGTTGAAGTAACTTTTTCCTTAATCAAATGCAATTTGCAACTTTATTTATGAGTTATTATCGAAAAACTGTGACCAATGAAAGACGAGATCAATAACTCGTTAACTACGCCTTGGAGAACATTTTTATAAAAGAAAAAGTTACTTCAAATCGCCTGAGGAACACCCCATTTCTCTATCGCGAGTGACTTTTGGGACACCTTTTATGGACGGAGCACATAGCCTGACATTGAACAAGGGTGGAATGAGATTCGCCGTAAGGAAGTACTACACGCAGTTCGGCTGTATTCGGGTTGACTCGGAATCACTCGGAACGCACGAAAATGGACGAAGTGTACGTAGTCTCCGCTTACCGCAAATCTCAGCCACCTCTCGACCCAATACTCCGTCCACATACAATGTATATAGTTGTCCCAAAAGTTACTCAAAATTGGAAAATTAGTGGTTCTTAGGGTCATTTAAAGTAATTTTGTTCTCAGCTCAAAAGCAGTTCGCAGCTTCGTTTACGAGTTATTAACACGTTCCGTGTTCGTACCATTTGTGGTACACGTTTAACTTGATCTGCAGGCCACATATACCATAAATGGTATACGGTGCGATGACTACTCTAAACAAACTTCTTATTTATGGATTCATGATGTAATGACATATTGTGGGATAATAAATCAATTTTTAGCCAAAACAACAAATGGCCTGGAGATCATGTCGGACAAAAACGGCTTGGCTGAGCTGGGCTTCGTCCGCCTTGGTCCAGCCGAACGCGCCTCTTATTGGTCAGTGTTGAGACATTCTATATTCTTAACTTCATGCTAGTCTCTAATGAGAGAGGGCATGAAGGTCATATGAAGAAGTCTCAAAGAGGAGAATAGACTAAGAGGTTGTACGAACACGTGCGGATAAATTTTATATTGAGAATATTGTTGTTGCTGTTATAGTATTAAATAAGCTGAGTGTTATTAAACTTTTACCACATTTATTCATAGAAACAACTTTTGTCAATATCAAAAAGCCATTAATCAATGTCAATAAGCCCTAAGCTTATATCTTAGAAACGCTTTATCTTCCGGTCTATGTTCTATTTACTCAATACAGTGAGTTCTATGTACCATTCAAATATTGAATGAAGTTTTAAAACACCTTGTATGCCGCAATTAGTTCGTACCGCGTAGTAAGTCTGATAAGGATGTTTACTGCAATATAGACTAATTTATTTAAATATACCGCAATTAGTTGGTCGTCCACGCAACAGTATTATCGGATAATATACTGGGTTACGAACCTTGCCCTCATTGATTTCAGTTACTTTGGAGTGTGTTACAAATGTCATTTTAAATAATACCCATTTACGACATATACTCCTTGACGTATTACTATCTTCACAATTATAATGATTAGAACTCTTTCAATTGTAATAGCTTTTTAATAAAGGGATATTTATTGTGGGTCTTTTACTTGGGTGTTAAACATTGATGGCAAGATAATAAAATTTTATTCCGTTTTGAATGAACGATATAACATTTATACTTAACAAGTTATTACTATCAATCTTCACAACAAGTCAGAATCGTTAAAGGGGTACACATAATTTACCAGACATTTAATTGGCGTAATTATTTATTAACATGTTATGGATAGAAAGAGATTGCAAACTACAGTAATGTTTCGAGAAATGTCTCAACTTTAATCTGCTACTACCGTCGCAGTGCTATTGCTACGCCACTTTAATTTATCGTTTTTTTTCGCTACGCCGATACCAAGGTTCGACGGAGTCGGTGAACACGTGCGCTGCGGCACGTGCCGCAGCTCCTTTGACTTAAATTACCGTTTCGAAATCGGAACCATCTCCACTCTGAATGACATTCATCGTTCCGATTTCGAGACGGTAAGTGTAGAAATGGCCTCGATTTCGAGACATTCAGAATTCTACGCGTTTGACGGAGAGTGTGGCGGAACGGTTGTATACCTTTTCCATCAGTCCTGAAATTTGAAGACGTCTTGGAGTAAGAATGATCGAATATCGAGAAATTGTTTAGAAATTATATCGTATTTGATTTTATTTTAACCAGAAATATTTGTCCAAATTATGTCATGTTTAGTCTCATTTTAATCAGAAAATTATCAGCAATATATTAAAAAAATTCAGTTTTAAAATTGTTAAAATTAAAAAGATTACGTTATTGTATGTACTCGTATTATGAATTGTCTTTCGGGAATTTGGGTCAAAGGAGCCGCAGCACGTGCCGCAGCGCACGTGTTCACCGACTTCGTCGAACCTCGGCATCGGCGTAGCGAAAGAAACGATAAATTACAGTGGCGTAGCAATAGCACTGAGACGGCAGTAGCAGAGTAAAGTTGAGACATTCGTCGAAACATTACTGTATATGGACGCTTACACTATCGTGTATAAGTATTTGAAGTCTGAATAACATACGGTCAAAAGTTTTATAACTTTGTTTTACTGCTACATATTCACATACAGTAAACATTTATGATTTCTATTAAAGTGTTAATAGTGATGTGTAATGGATTGAAAAGTTTCGTAATAAATTAATGAAAATTATTAAATATTGCGTTCATCTGTGTGTCCGCCTATTTGTAATAATCTGACAGTTAGAATCTCTTCAAGGTATTTTCCTGCATTTCCTGCTACATTGATATTATTAAACTTTTAAAAATTTTTTTATTGTTTGAAGTTGTACTAACTTATTTTTGTTACAAGTGCACAAAATCCGTTGTCCGATAAAACTCCACTAAATCGATGACGCTACTTTCATAGTTCTCCAAAATTGTACGCAACCGATGTATATAGTAAAACCGTACGAATTAACTTCTTTAAACAATAACGTTCACACGAATTAATCTTTCAGCGTTTTCTGCACGTTTTAACGTGTACATGTTCCTTATGAAAAATACTTTTTCTTCAATCATGTAATAAATGAAATTAGGCTCGACTAAACTATTATTAAGACAAACGAAATAAACAATTTTATTTGCAGTGTTCATAATATTTTGGAACACAATTCTCGTACGTAGACTGCGGGTTTTATGAATTTATAACGACAGGAAGTAAATCAAATACAAAATCGTGAAAACATTTGAAACATTTTAAAACATTTTATTATTTTCCAATGATGAAACTTGTATCCGTGTTTTCTAATGAGTGCAGACAATTTTTATTTCGCGCAGAAATCTAGACTATTTATTATTGTAATTTTTACTTTTCTGGTTATTATTAGTATTAATAGTAAAAATATAAGTAAATAGTAATAATAAAATATTATTAAATTTTATTAGACAATGAAAATAGTAATGTTTAGAATACGTACAAGTTTCACCTGGTATTTCTTGAAGTAAACACCTGTGATAGTACGGTAACTTTCTTCTGCTTCAGTTGCGTGATTACTAAGTCCAGACGGCGATCCTCGACGTATATCCATAAAGTTCATGAATATTATTCATTATGACTTGCAGTTGCCATCTCATTTGAAGTAACCTTTTCCATAGCGCAAGTGCAATCCACGACTTTGTTTACGAGTTATTGACGAAAAACACTGACTAATGAGTGGCGAGCTCGTCAACTGCAAGGTGGTCGAACCAGCTATTTGCACTGCAATGTTCGTTTAAAAATAGGGTCATTAACTATGAAATACAGAAACAGCTAATAAATAAATCGGCCATCAATCGAGAAAATGAAAAATTGAAGTAAACAATATGGAACAGTACGTTTTTGCTTGAAAACAGCTGTATTGGAATAAACATTTTTTTTACAGCAAATTGTTATACAACAGAATTTGCGTAAGTGAATTGATGTTGTTACTCTATCGATTTTTTATCTTACATCGTCTAATTCGCTGAAGAGAAAAGTGTTTAAATTCGACTTTTATTTTGATTAGCTTACCGCACGACACTCAAATACATAATATGAATAGACTGCGGATTTTATATTTATTATTTAGTTTATGTATTTATTAAATACACTCCCTGCATTATTGCAAGTACTGCATTACTGCAAGAACTAAGTACATGTGGCTGTTTACATGGTTACGAGCCGAGGGCTAAGGCAAGCGTGCGTGACCGAGAATTCGTTTTTCCTTTTTAATTGGTCGGTTAGGGGAATAGGATTTTAAGAATTGTGGACGAGCCGACGTTTGTTTCACCGTAGGGACTTACGAGGGGATAGATAAAGGGTTAATTTAGCCTCGTAACTAATTAAGTTGATGCACTTCGAACGGCTAAGGCACACCGTGGTGGATTTTTATACTAGCAACTGGATTCGAATAAGGATAAAAAGGTCAAGAATGAACCGAACGCTAAGTTTGGTTTTAAAACAAAAAGATGAAGTATATTACACAAGTTTGATACTGGTACAAATGGTATGTGTGTAGGATTTGTCGCGGAGACCGAAGTTCCGGCTTCTCGGTATTGACGCACTGAGAAATGCGGGGGTTAGTATGCCCGGAATACGTACTTTAGAATTTTTCGTATAACGCCCCGAATGAAAACTCGATAGATGATCGCACCACACCTTACACTTCGATTTTCAAAAGGTTACTGCCCACTATCGATGAAAATCCTGGTCCTTTTATATCCAATCTGATGTGGAAATTTGGTAGAGGGGGTAGGGCCTACGTGACTAAAACCTGGGAGCCTCGTCGCGGACGGTCTCGCGACTTGGGACACGTGCGCGAACGTTATCTAATGTTTTGACGGAGGGGATCGAACTGTTTACAATTTCTTCCCTGCTAGCGGGCCAAAAGACGTTGGAAAGAAAATTCTTGTCCCGTGCTAGGAGACGAATTTTTAAAACGAAAAATTATCGTATGCAGGGCTGCGTACGTAACAACATATATTTAAATACATTCCTCGCTGTTAACCATATAAATATGCTTCACGTTAATCTTCCTTATTGCACAACTGCTGCCTCCTTCGTTCTTGCTCATTCTTCTTCCTCTCTTTTTCCGACTCTAATCTCGCGTTTCTCTTGAATTCCTTGATATACAGAACTCGTTCTGCTTTTACTTGCCCTATCAATATCTCCTTCCAATTTCCCCTATTTTCATTTATTACTTCTGTCGTCTTCCCGATTACTTCTCTATTCCCTACTTCATCAAGGACTTTACATTTCCATGTATAGGATATGGATTCTTCCTTCGCTTTACATAGCCTATATTTTGTAACTCTAAAGTCTTTGCTTTTCTCTCTCTCTCTCTCTCTCTCTCTCTACGCTCCCACACCTTATTCTTGCCCAAATTTCTTTTTGCCACCCCGGAATCCTACTATCTTCCCAGTACTCTTCTTGGCCTAGTCTGAACTTCCACTCTTTATAATCCCTGCAAAATCTGGACTTTTCGATTTTATTCGAATCTCTCTGCCATCCTTGCTCCGTTAGCACTCTTCCACATCTCAGCATGTTCTTCCTTACTTTCTCTTCATTCTCTCCTTTCCACATTAGTCCCAATGTTTCCCCATCTCCTATCTCTCTGAACGCTTCATCCACCCCCCTCATCCAATTCGAAGGGTTGCTATTTTTCTATCCTCCCAGTTCTTCCTTCAAACAAATCTTAGGTAGCCTTTTTTCACACATCTTCCATACTGTTCTCAGGTATTATGCCGCTCTTCTTCTCGACTCGATCTGTCGTTCCACTCTTTCTGTCTCCAACTTCCATATACAGCCCGGCGTATTCAGTCATAATCCCAAGGCTTCTGTGACGATTCTTCCCCCCCATTTTCTCAATTTCCGTCCTTCTCCTCTACCCCCAAATATCAACCCCGTATGTTAGAACCGTTTTCCCTAGGATATCGAGGAGGGATAATCTTCTCCTTAGGCTGCTGATTTTGGTTCTCTTCATCACTCCCCATGCTGCATTCACTGCAATTTTTGCTTTCCCCACTATCCTTCTTACGTGTCTCGCAACCTTGTTCTTAGTCGATAGCCAATAACCTAAATACCTATGTTTTTCTACAATGCCTAGCACTTTTCCTCTTCATTCCCATTTTTCATTCGTTTTCCTTTTCCCCCTCTTTTAAAAACCATTATTTTCGATTTCTTTTCGCTTATTTCCATTTTATTTTTCCTATATTTTTTCTCCAAATCGCCGATGTAAACGTTGAAGAGAGTTGGGCTAAGGGGGCATCCTTGCCTGACTCCCTTCTTCGTTTCAAATTAATATCCTCGTGTCGATTTGATCGAAGGTAGCTTTGAACACGATGAATGCCAGGTATAACTTCCTTCCTTATCTTTTCAGTTTATTCCCTATAATAGTATTAAGACAAAATAATTGATCCCTGGTTCCTCTTTTCTCTCTAAATCCTCCCTGTTCGTCACCTAGTTTGTTGTTCCTCTCAATCCACTTTCTCATTCTCTTGCCTACTGTTTTCATTATCACCTTGTACCCTATGTCCAATAGAGCCACCCCTCTATAGTTCCCTGCCATACTTTCCTCCCCAGCTTTATGAATCGGGTATATCCTTGCAAGATTCCATTCCTTCTTCATCCTGCTGTTCATACATAGACCATTTATTTCCCTATCCCACATTTTCGCTATTTCCTCGGGTAACTTCTTGATGAACTCTATCCTTAACCCATCCTCCCCTGCCGCTTTCCCGCTTCCCAATCTGCTGCTCTTTTAACTTCTTCTCAGCTTAATTCTTTATTCATATCTCTCATTTCCTCGTTTTCTTCCTCTACTACTTCCTGTGTCGTTCTCTCTCGCCAATTTCCTCCCCTTCTAATAACGCCATAAAGTGGTCCCTCCACTCCTTCTTCCCTATCCCTTTACCTTTTCTAGTTTTCCCTGTTCTGAGAAATTTAGTCGCCTTCCGGAATTCATTTAGGTCCTTACTTTTAGCTACTTTTCCCATTTCTTCCCCATCCATTCCCTTTTCTTCTTATCATATAGCTCTCTTAATTCTTTTTTCACGCTTATTAACTTTATCCTTTTTTCTTCCTTCCTGCTACGATCGTAATTTTTCAATGTTATACAAACCATTCTCCTTTTTTCACTGCACTCCTCGTCAAACCATGCCTTTACCTTCCTAATTCTACGTTTTTGCACTAAACCTACTTCTTCCACACCGTTTCTTTGAACCGCTCAAGCACATCTTCTGATTCTTCTGTTTCCCACTCTACTCTTCAGTTCTTCATCTGCTCCCTGTATTCCTGCCCTATTTCTTCCTTCCATTTTAATTACTTCTCTACCTTCCCCTGTTCCTCCTTTCCTTGTTCAAATCTCGTTTCATCTCTGAGGTGTACGACCATTGGCATATACTCTGATTCGGGTCTTGGAGCTATTTCCATCTTGCCCACTATATCCGCGTCCAATTCATTCTCTTGCAAGATCAGATATAACTGAGCTACCTCTTGGCCCTACATAACTAAAATTACCATTTTCGTCACCTTCTATTCTCACATTCATAATCGTCCAACCCACTTCATCGCACAGCTCCAATAATTTCTTGCCTTCCCCGTTTAGAGTTCCGTCCTCCGATTGTCTTTTCCATTATACTTCTTTCCCTTCTCCTCTATCCTGCTTCCCTACCCACTCTGGCGTTCCAGTCACCCACTACTATTATCCTATCACTTCTTCTTCCTATTTTCTCCACTATACCTTTCAAATATTTTCTTGCATTGCTCATTCTAATATTATTATAAATCGACAATATCAACCATTGATCTTCCCCACTTTTGTTCTTAAAACCACCCCCAACTACCACTCTACAGACACCACCCATGTTTCCAATTGTTTTCTTATTCCTATCATCTGGCCTCCACTCGCTCTTACTTTCCTGTTTTCCTTCATGGCACGTTTCACATACCATTCATATTCTTTACTCCACCTCTGTACCTTCTTCTTTGATTTCTCTTTCTCTAACCACATCTCTAAAAGAATAGTTATATTGCACTTCCCAGCATACTCCATTATTTCTTCGTCCGCTCTCATCCCTGCGATGTTCCATATGATTATCTTCCTCTCTTCCTTCACCCTCTCTATCCCTTATAAAAATTTTCTGCCTCCCAATTTTCCGATTCCTCGCTCCATCTCAACAGTTCCCCATTTATAACCAGTTTCATATATTCCGCTCTCACCTCATTTTCTTTTCCTCTCTCTTTCTTGGCACTTTCACTTACTATTCTCTGCACTTGTTGTTCTTTCACCGTCAAATTATCGTCAAGAAGGATTTTCGTACCTCTCAACATATGCCTCTTTCTCATGATCCTTCCTTTTCCGTTCTTCCCATTTCAATTTCCTATCCAAGAAATTAAATTTTGTTGATTCCTTCTTCCACTTATCTTCTGTCAGTCTCCCTGATTCTTCCTCAACTTTCTTTAACACTAGAAAGACGGAGACTTAGTATATACCTACATTGCCCGAAAGCAATCAAAATTACTGCATTGTGAAAGAATAACTAATGTGTAAAGAAATTTGTTTAAAATTAATTTTTAATATTTTTTATATTATTTACAGTTATACAAGTTGTTAGTAAGTATTGAAACTAAAAAAATTTATTTGTAAAAATTATTTGTACATTTCAAGCAAATGAAAGTGGAAATCTTTTTATGCATACATCTTCCGCAAACATACTTTTGACATTTGTTACATATATTATTTGTTTTATTATTGTGGCAAAGTCGTACTTGACAAATTTTTCGTTTATTTGAATATGTTGTATTTGATAATGTTGCAGTTGATCTTTCTGGGTCTTCATGTTCTGATGAATATTTCTGTCTTGCAGCTGTGTAATCGGCGGAAAGCTGTTCTGCTAATTGAAACAAGAACGGTTTTCATTGTACTTGTATACCTGTCGTTTCTTTGTAAAGGATTCAAGCATTTATCGCAGTCAAATCTAAAATATTGAAAAATATGTGGAGGGGCCATCTACGAGAACTAGATTTTACTGTGTATTTTCTGGCCATTTGATCCGTCATATCAACTCCAAATTTTGTTTTGTTATAAAATTGAATAGTGTCCGGTAACATTTTTTATTACTTTTATCAATTTTCACAAACTTATGCCTAGAACTTAGAACAGCTACTCTTTTATTCGGTTTGTTTTTATATACTGTAAGGACACAATTTTCTGATTTATATAGCAGCTTGACTATTTTCAATGAATTTGTCCCATATTTCCGAAACCAAGGCAAATTTATTTATTTAGAGGCGTCTACTTCTTTCGGTTCTGCTGTCAAAACGATTAAATCGTAGGATTTGCTTGAACTTATCTCTGGTCATAGTTCTTCTAAAAAATTCTTCTAAAAGTTCTTCTAATAAATAACTCAGTTTTAAATTTTTTATTTATATGGTGATGCAGTAGTAGTAATAATAATAGTAATAATTCTACTTGAGATGTGTTGGAGTAGGACGTAACAGCTGTTATTCCAATCCAGAGCCGAACTGGTTAAAATTTCCCAAGCAGTCAAAATGACTGCTTTTGGGCAATATAGGTATACCACATATATAAATATCGGAAATGAAGGAGGGAGAGGCAACTACAATTATTAATAGAAGCATTTATATGTTGTAGAAAAAGTCACAAAATTTTAAGAAGCTGTGTCATCATATTCATAATTGTTTTTCTAATCGAAATTGAAAAGCAGTCAAAATGACTTCCTCCGACAATCTAGTGTTAATATTCTTTCCTCTTTTTGCACTTACCAGTGATTTGTTTACTCTCTTCCTACCCCCCCCCCCTTGATCACTCTTCGTGCTAACTTTTCCCCACCTTCCTTCTTGTTCTTCCACCTTCTTCTCCAGCTTTTACAGTCTTGCCTCTAGCATTTTCCTTTCTATTCTCCATTCTTTGTCTTTCCTCTCGATTTCCTTTCTCATATCACTCAATTCTCTCTTAAATATTTTGCTGATTTTCTCACTTTTTCTCGCAATTCCTCTCTTCATCTCTGCCACG
>CM052158.1:638246-650848 GCA_028455555.1 Augochlorella aurata | reverse complement strand
ATATTAGAATGAGCAATGCAAGAAAATATTTGAAAGGTATAGTGGAGGAAATAGGAAGAAGAAGTAATAGGATAATAGTAGTGGGTGACTGGAACGCCAGAGTGGGTAGGGAGGGAGCTGAGGGTGAGTGGCCTTCTCAGCAGCGGCTCAGACCTGCTGAGGAGTTCGTCGCCTCTATTGGAGGTGGTCACTTGCCTAAAAGCCTCTCGCTCCACTTCCACGTGGTGGCTCCTGGGTACTACCTGCGGGTTGTAGCTGACGGAGTGAGGGGTAGTCCTGGGAAACCAGGACTCCATACCGTTAGCCGGTGGTCATGTTTTACCGGCGCGGGGGTCTCGCCTTAACCGGCTGGACTGCGAGGATGATAACCTCTATAAAAATCCCTGTCCTATGCTTCGAGGTGCGGCGGGAGGACAGCTCCGGGTCGAGCACACGGGGCTGGCTGGCGGGTGCGCTGGTCTTTAGCGCCTCAATCACCGGGAAGTGGCGACACCCGGCGTGTAATAGCCTTACCTAGACATGGGCGGCTCTGTCTGGGTGGACCTGAAGTAAGCGTCCGACCCCTCGCGTGGGAACTCCATGAACTGTTTTAATTCAAAGGGGAAAAAGGGGGGTGATGTTGTGAATGATGGAGGAGGAAGTGGCTCGGAGGGATCCGTGTCCATTTGGACAGGGTCCCGAAAGGTCAGAGGGAGGAGGCTGTGGGCCGACTCGGGGACGAGCACCTCGAGGCTCCGTAATACATCGGGGGATGATGCGGAATCTAGAGGTGAATCGGTAGCGTCGGTGGTTGGTGGTTCCGTTTCGGACAACCATGCCGCCATGCGTGCTCGGACGCGAAAGCGAAAGAGCAACGTAGTAGACGCTGTACCCGGGAAGTACCGGAGGTCTGAGGTGTAGGGTGCGGACAACGAGCCCACCTTTGGCGCCGTGCCTAAGACCCACTTCAAGCGGCTAGACGGAGTGATCCGCGACTTTGCCGGCAGGCTGACCGCGGAGGTCGTGGAGCAGGTCGAGGGCGCGATGGAGGAGATGGAGCGAATCTCGACCGTCTCCAGGGGTCTGCAGGGCAGGCTGGCACGCTGCCTAAGGGACGCGGCTCTCACGGTCAGGGCTGGCGTTGTTTCGCTGGGGAAGCGGACCTACGCTGGCATTCCCCGTGAGATGGAGGAGGAAAATTCCCGGTTGCGCGAGAGTAACCGGGAATTGAGTGAGGAGATCCGGTCGCTTCGTGCGGATGAGGGTCCGGTGGCAGGCGAAATGCCTGTTACACCGGATGCTCTTGCCGCCCTGGAGGACAGGCTGATTACCAAGATGGCCAGCATGGTGAGGGCTTTGGTGGTGCAGCCTCCTGCACTTGCGCGGCGTGGAGGATTAGAGGGTGCGGCGCGAAACCGGGAACTGGGAGGGACAGGTGGCGGGGATCCTCCCCCTTCTGGGGGCGCCAAGTCGGGCCCCCGGGTGCTGGGCAACGTGGTTGTGAGGCCCACTGTTCGCCCCCTGGGGACGGACGCCTGGACGGTAGCCCTGTCGAAGTCGGCGAGGAGGGCGGCGAAACGGGCTGCGACCTGCGCCGCGGTCCGGCTGGCTTTGGCTGGTAAGGCCGTCAGCAGAGCGACCGCTGGGGGGGGGATTGCCCCCTAAGAAGGTCGCTGCGGGGGGTCCGCAGGCCTCCATGCGTGGGAGGAAGGCGGAGCCGGCGACTGAACCAAAGAAGGCTAGGGGGAGCGTTCTGGGTCGCACCCCGAAGACGCCAGCCGTGACTGTCACATTAGCGGAGGGGAGCAAGCTGTCCTACGTGGAGGCGGTTAAGAAGATTGCCGCCGCGGGGCGGATCTTGGTGGGGTGGTCGGCGGCTAGGGTGACGGCGCTATCGGAGCGTCCGCTACAGTGCTTCCGCTGCCTGCAGCCGGGGCATGCCCGCGCTCTGTGCACCAGTACGGTGGACAGGAGTGCGCGGTGCTACGGTTGCGGGGCGGAGGGGCATAGAGCCTCTGCGTGCGTGTCGGCGCCGAGGTGCGCGCTGTGCGCCGACCTTGGTCGGCCGCACGGCCACTGCCTTGGCGCCAGGGCCTGCGCGCCGCAGAGTGTCAGGGTTAGAGCGGGGAAACCCATCCCCCAGGGTCCGGGTCCCAGTGCTGGTGGCACTGCGGTAGTTGTAAATAGTAATAATAGTAAGCCTCCCGGGGTGACAGCCGCAGGTACAGTGGAGGGGGAGGCGATGGAAATCGCCCCCGAAGGTGGCAAGGGATGAAAACACCAGAATGCGGGTGCTGCAGGGGAATCTGAATCACTCGCGTGTGGCCCAGGACTTCTATGTTTAGGCCCTGCGCGAGATGGGTCCGGGGGTTGGGGTTATGGCTGAGCCATATCGTGTCGTTGATAATCCTCTTTGGATTGGGGATGAGGTCGGCACTGTGGTTATCACTGCACAATGCAGTGAGCCAGCATCCCCCACCATCTCTCTCTTAGAGAGGGGAAGGGGATACGTCGCGGTCAAATGGGGAGACATAACCGTCGTCGGTGTGTACGTCTCCCCGAACAGTTTCATTGGTGAATTCCGAGGGTTCCTGGGCGGGTTGCATGCGTGTGTTGTCAGATACACAGCCTGCCCGGTTCTCGTCTTGGGGGATTTTAATGCACACGCTGTTGCGCGGGGCTCCTCCAGGACGAACGCTCGAGGGGAGGCAGTACTGGCTTGGGCGGCGAGTCTGGACCTCCGGTTGTTGAATCGGGGTTCCAGGCCGACGTGCGTGCGGTGGCAGGGTGAGTCGGTGGTCGACTTGACCTGGGCGACTCCTGCTGTCGTGCGTCGAGTCTCGGGATGGAGGGTGGCTGAGGAAGTGGAGCTCGCCTCTGATCACGTCCCTATCATCATGGACGTGAGGGCCACCTCCAACGACGCGCTGGGCTCTCGGGCTCGACGGGCCAGCCGGCGACGGCCGCGTTGGGTTATTAAGCAGGTCGACGAAGATCTGCTTAAGTCCGCAGCATTGGCGGCGTCGTGGGGGGGGGGGGGGGGCATTTGGGTTCTTGGGGGAGGGCCGGGTTTCCCCGGAACGGGAGGCGGAGCGGCTCCGTGAGGTGTTGTGGGCGTTGTCTGACACTGCGATGCCTTGGAGTCGTGATGTCCTCCGGAGGACACCCGTATACTGGTGGACCGCGGAAATTGCTGGGCTGCGCGCTGCTTATCATGCAGCCCGGAGGAGGTATGCGCGAGCGCGCCGCCGACGATCTAGCACGCGGGCTATCGTGCTTGCGTGCTATCGCGTGTACCGTGGTGCGTTGCCGGAGCTCCGAAAAGAGATCGCCAGGGCCAAGAACTGTGCCTGGCGGCAGCTCGTCGCGTCGTTGGACGCCGATCCCTGGGGGCGGCCTTACCGGCTTGTTATAAACAAGCTGCGGCCGCGGGCGCCCCCGGTGACGGCTTCCATGGCGCCGCGGCTCCTCGAGGGAGAAATAGAGGGTCTCTTTCCTTCTGAGGGAGACCCGACGCTTGGGATTGAGGGCGTGGTCCCTTGGAGTGAGGAGCTGGCGGTGACGGGGGGCGAGCTCCGCCGGGCTGCAAATGGTATGGGGGGGGGGGAGGCGCCTGGTCCGGACGGGGTCCACGGCCGGGTGCTGGCCTTGTCCCTGGCGGCCCTTGGCTCTGACTTAAGGCAGCTGTTTAACAGCTGCTAGCGTGAGGGAGTCTTTCCGTCTGTATGGCGGAAAGGCCTCCTTGTCCTTATCCCGAAACGGGGCAAGGACGTCGGGTTGCCGTCATCGTGGCGGCCGCTGTGTCTCCTGGATGAGGCCGGGAAGCTTTTTGAGCAGGTTGTTGCTTGCCGGCTCTCGGCCCATCTGTCGGGTGGGACTGATCCTGGTCTGAGTAGTGCCCAGTTCGGCTTCCGAGAGGGTCACTCTACTGTGGATGCTATTCGTAGGTTGAGGGCTGTCTCGGACGCTGTCACACAGGGGAGCGGTGTTGCGTTGGCAGTGTCATTGGACATTGCCAATGCTTTCAACTCTGTCCCCTGGGCTTGTATTGAGGAGGAACTCTTGTTCCAGCGCGTGCCGTCGTACTTACGGCGGCTGATTGGGGGCTATCTCTCTGATAGGTGGGTGGAGTATTGTGGAACATTGCGTATGACCGCGTCTTACGGGAGGGGGGGGGGACATGCCTGCTGGTGTCAGCGTCGTCTGCTACGCAGATGACACGCTGATTGTGGCCACCGGCGGGACATTGCGGGACGCCCTGCTTCGCGGAGAGGCAGGAACGATACGCGTCGTACGTGCGATCCGGGCATTGGGCCTAGAGGTGTCGGCGAGTAAGACCGAAGCCATGTGGTTTCATGGCGGAGACCGCTCGCGGGCGCCTCCCCTCTGTGGTATGGACATCGGGGTGGGACGCGTAGGTATAGGTGTGGGGTTCAAGTACCTCGGCATCGAGCTCGACGGTGCTTCGACATTTGGGCGTCACTTTGACCTTCTTGCGCCTCGGGTGGAGCGGGCGATAGCGGCACTCGGCCGGATACTCCCAAACTTGGGGGCTCCCAGTGGGCGGGTTCGTCGGTTGTTCGCGGGGATGGTTCGGGGATTGTCGCTTTACGGCGCCCCGGTGTGGGCATACGATTTGGTCGCGGGTCGGTGCGGCAAGTCGCGGGATGTGCTGCGTCGCCTTGAGCGCAGGATGGTCATTAGAGTGGTGTGGGGGTTCCGCACCATCTCTTACGCGACGGCCATGGCGGTCTCGGATCTGCTTCCGCTCGATCTGGAGGCCGTGTGTCTGGCGGACGTTTTTGTCCGGGTCCGCGGCCTTCGGCGGGCGGGGTTTGATCCGGGAAGAAGAGTGGTCGAGGTGGCGCCCGAGCGAGTCACCGCCAAGCAACGGGCCGTCCAGGCTTGGCGGGAACGCCTCGCTTTAGAGGTCGCGCGGGCCAGAGGAGAGGAGCGCGCGGGCCATGCAATCCTCCCTGCGTTCTGGGTGTGGCGCGTGGCCAGTCTTGGAGGGAGGGTCACCTACCGGGTGGTGCAGGTGCTCACGGGACATGGATGTTTCGGGAGTTACCTGTACCGCATCGGTAGGGAGGTGGATCCGCGTTGCCATCACTGCGGGAGTCCATCGGACACGACGCAACACACGCTGGAAGAATGTTCAGCGTGGGCACCAGAGCGCGGTGGCTTTCGGATGATCGTTGGGTGGGACCTTGCTCTTCCGGTCTTCGTTTTAGAGGTATCCCGAAGGGCGAGGTCATGGGAGGCGTTCTCCTCCTTCTGCGAAAGCGTCATGCTTCAGAAGGAGGTGGCCGAGCGGCATCGTAGACGTACTTGCGATCGCGGTCGGCGTCGGGGTGGGGGGAGGAGGTCCAGGGTGCGCGCCGATCGCGCACTCCCGTTGGGCACTCTTTAACGTCGCGACCGGAGACCTCCTTGGGAAAGGACATCTCCGGAGAGCCGTCGGGCGAAACGAGCGGGGCTCGTTTGTCCATCGGTCGGCTCACACGGGCGGGAAGGTGCCTTAGTCATCCGTCACTAAGCACCTTCGGATAGAGATGTTTTTTAGGGGGGATCAGGGGTGCACTTTGCACTTTATGAGCGGGGGTATCTGGTTGTAATGCTGTCGCGGATCCCAGATGCCTCTATTAAACTCTAGGGACGGACGTGGAGGAGTTAGCGGGTATTATCGGGCCGATCGACTCTGTGGCGCCTTAATTGGTGCTATGGAGCCGAGAGGGCTGGAGTGAGCCCCGCATAATCCTGTCCCTTCTCCCGTGAAGGGGCAGGATACCCGTTAACAGAGGTTACCTCCACGTAAAAAAAAAGACATTACAAATTAATAGAAACCGACACACCATATTACAAGTACACACCGGAAACCATACTAGAAAATCCAAACCACAAATTACTATGGGACATCACACTACACACAGACAAAACGAACACATGCAATAGGCCAGACATCACCCTAACCGACAAAACCAAGAAAAAAACATTCCTAATAGACATCACAGTACCAAACGACACTAACATAATACAAAAAGAACAGGAAAAAATCACAAAATACACACCACTAGCAATTGAAATAAAAAGACTGTGGAAACAAGAAACAGTGACAATAATACCCATTGCGATATCTCTAACTGGCATCACTACAAAAAAATTCACAAAGAACCTAACAACAATAGGCCTACACCCACAACTACACACAAACATACAGAAAGCAACACTACTAAAAACTGCAACTATAGTCAGGAAAACCATACAAAAAGAATAGAGAACAAGCTCATGACTTGGTAAACAACCCGTTATGCAGCTCAAAAGACCACAAAAGCGTGCAGAAAAGGATAATAATAATAATAGTAGACGGTAATATCTATGGCGATGTATGAGGAAAATATATAATAATAGTAAGAAGGGGGGAGGGAGTGTATCGAATACGTAACATTGTAATTTGTTAGATACTGCGTACTAACTAATTTTTATTCGTCACATTTTTTATTATGAATTACTCGGTAGTCGGTACGTTAAATATATATGTAGACACGATACATAAAAACTTGTTATGTAATGTAAATACATTATATACAAATATGTAACACATATTTGTATATAACCACCCGCGTTTGACGCAAGTGTCGACGGACCGATGGGTTCGCTGTCAAGTGCCCTTCGGAAGATCCCCTAATTTACGACGGTCTCAGTTTGCTATTGAGGATTTTTAGAAACTAAACTTTGCTGACATGCGATACCTAAACTCTGGAAAATGTCCACTCAAAAATAGCCTAGTCTTACGAGAGTCGTAAATTGTGTTGGCCGTTTGCACAAAAGAACAATGTCCCTTTTTGTGCGTACGACCGGACGCTACAAGTTACTCGTCCACTGTATTAGAATTTTATGATGTGGCAATTAATCATTAGTAAAACGGACTTCTTAAAAAAAAGTAGTACTAGTAAAAAGCCGGTTAAAAACTTAAAATTAAACGAAGTAATGTTTTAAAAAATAAACGAACCTTCTAATCCGTACCATAAACTTCCACATACAAGTATTTCATTCAAATTGTGGGAGGGAAAGAAGGAAGCGAGAAAAAGGAAAAGGGAGCGTTTCGTCCTAGGCCCGCTAGAGGACTCGTCAGTAAGGCTAACAAGCGGGCCCTGCCTCAGACGCGGGGGTGATAGAGGAATGGTTCGTGACGGTATATATAGAAATCGGGACGGGTCAGGTAACTTGCGAGAAAGGGTATCCATCTACTGGCAGGTAGCGGAAGTAGTCACCACAAAATAATTGCAAACGAAACACTCCCCTTTGGTACGTCACAACTCATTTTCAAAATAATTACGGTAATACGTAGCCCATACATCCGACTTAGAAAAAAAAACTTGCAAACACATTTAACAATACTTTGTTATTTTATTTATTCACAGCCAACCCAATATATCAAAAACATCGAAAGAAGTCATAAAAAAAATTGGTTTCCAGGACGAAGACTCATTTCTACCTGTATTTGCTGAATATGGAAAGCTTAGAAGCCAAATTAATGAACTGTAATCTAAAGAATGTAAACAAATCCGTAATGATGGACATATACAGTTATAGAGAATCGATAAAATAAAAGATAGTTCAAAACTATTTTTGTATGTATAAATATTGATCAAGTGTTAAAGAAAATATTTTTAAGACATTTCAAATATATTTGCAAAGTCATGTAAATGAACCATGTGATATAGAATTGAAAAATTAAAATTTGTTTTACGAAAAAGAAATTTTAGAATGCCGTTAAAGGGGGGAGGGGGAATGCCAGAAAACCGCGAAATCTAATTTACCCTGTAACTACACTCACGGACAAGTCACAGGGTTAAAATTTTGCACAGATGAGTTTTTTTGGTCAACTAGTTTTGACCACCTTAATCGGCTAGGCCCTTTCTCGTCCGTGTGGGCATTCACACATAAAACCGGCTGGCTTCGTCCTGTCTTGTTCACTCGTTTTGTTATTGACTATGAGACAATACTGTTCTGCTGTGGAACAGTCAATTAATAAAAGCACAGCAATTCGTTGCATTCTCTCAATTCAAGAGCCTCGTTGCCCCCGGACATAGTTCTTGAATTGAAAGATAAAGTTCTGATTGATACGGTGGTAGCGCCGTTTGTGACAAACTTAAGAAGTTGTTTTATTCAGAATCCATACAACATCCATCCACATACTCAGTAGGAAAACGCTCAAACTGTTAGCCAAACTCAACTGTTGGTAATGTGTGTATCAGTTACAGCGTTTTGCCATTACGTCTGATGGCGCTATTGTTTATTTGATACATTGGA
Organism: Augochlorella aurata; assembly: GCA_028455555.1. Lineage (NCBI taxonomy): Eukaryota > Metazoa > Arthropoda > Insecta > Hymenoptera > Halictidae > Augochlorella > Augochlorella aurata. The sequence goes on along the minus strand of CM052158.1, from coordinate 642,553 downwards.
AAATAAGTATAGTAGTGCTACACCATATTGCGCCATGCCAGGGACAAAGGGCTCAGAAATTTGAGGTATGGTAAAGAAACTGCCTTTCTCTGATTGGTTGACGCTCCACGGCTGAGCAGTGCTACCATCACAGTTTTAGAGGATCACGGGAAGTGGCGAGTGATCAAGAGAGCACGACATTAGTCCAACCACAAGCGAAACCAGTTACACCGACGATCAATGTAGCTTGTCTCATTTTACCATGCTTGCGGTCTCACTCTTTTGACGCATTCATTTCCCTGGTGCTCCATCTAAAACACTAAGCGCGATATTCGACTTGTACTTTTCGCCCAGTAAGATTCTCAACCACTCAATCTAGCGTATTTGCGTCATGAAACACCGATCGTTTCTACAATGAAATATTCAAAAGAGATCTTGTCGATCTCGATCTTTCCTTAGAGCAATCAGATGACTGATTTCAATTTAAACTCTTCGCCAGTTGAATTAAGAAATTTATTAAATTATTTGCTACGAACGTGACTGTACAATTCGGTCAATTTTAAAATAAAAATGTGAAGCCGGTTAGTTATTTTCAACACTACACAAGTGTCTTTTATTAGATATCTTACATATTACAATAGATACAACAATATATTTACAGTTAATATTAACAGTATTTACAGTTAATATTAACAGAATTTACACTAACTAATTAATTACTAAGTAATTACACTAAGGAGGAGTGATAAAATGAGAAGGCTGCACGAGTCTCAGGAAGGCAAGAAGAAGCAGTGGAAGCACAAATGCTGTGATGAACACAGAAAACGCAAGCATAGGAAACATCGCAAACACAAGCACAAACATAGCTATCACAGCAGCAGTCATAGCGATGGAAGTCATGTCAGTGGCCGAGAAAGTTGCTGTAGTCAAAAGAGCGAGGAAGAGATAATGAAGAAGACAGCAGCGACCACAACAAGTTAAAGAATCTATTCGCGAGGAGAAATACGAGAAACCGAAGAAATCTGACTAGAAGTCAAAGATTCGAGAACGACAGGAATCGGTTGAAAGTCACGGTAAAATGGCTGCCTTTTTGCCGGCTAGACAGTTATGGGGATGGGCTGGGAAAGGATACAGACGACCTGGTGCTACAGGGAGGGCTAAGAAGCAATTTTTCAGGGATATTAAGCGCGAAAACGAGACCATTCAAATTGGCGACAGCGCAGTATTCTTATCGACTGGCAGACCGGACAGACCATACATCGGGCGCATTGAATCCATATGGGAAACTTCTACTTCCAACATCATCGTTAAGATCAAGTGGTTTTATCATCCTGTGGAGACAGGGGGTGTCGAACAAACTTTAAATATCCGAGCACGCTGTCCGAATCACCGCACAAAGATGAGAACGATGTTCAGACGATCTCTCATAAATGCGAACTGCTATCACTGGAAAAGTAAACGGATCAGTTAGGTAAATAACCTGATGGTCACACGTACCTTACGATCTACGACAATAACGACATTTACTATTACATACTTTTACTTACTACAACGACCCGGGGTTGTTTGAGAACAGCTAAAGCTGACGACTAATCTAACGGGCGTTACCAAATTGTCGTCAGCAATCTGATCCAACACTGCGAAATAACGATGAAACTCCGTTGGTCAAGTCACCGCCACGAGTCGAAACGTACCGTTGGTTTGTCGAACGATGGCTGAATGATGCCTGAATGTTTTCGGTGCAGGAAATACTGCGTGAAACGAGCAAGCCATACATTTGTAATTTACAAACGTGATTAGCTGTCAGAACATACAGTTCAGATTGTACTTTGATAAAACTTGCGAGTTTCAACCACAAGGCACAAGCATTATTTAGGGTCGCAGTGAACGGGACGCATTATTTCTGATTTCTTGTCCCTCTATGATCACACACTGTTCCGGATGTTGATTTGCATTTAACAGAGCTTCGGGCGAGCACATAACACAAATTGGGATACGTATCCAATGGTACCTTGTGTCTATCATATCGGTCGTGCTTATCTTTCGTCCGCCAGTGATTTTTGCATCAAAGGAACGCAGGTCTCTCTCGCAGGACCGAACGTCTCGGCTCACTGTTGCGGATTAGTAGGTTGCAGCGACAGATTTGCGAGCGAGATGTTCTAGAGTGTCCCATCAGACACGTACACTGACGAGTTGCATCATTTTTCGAGCAGGTGTATGTCAGATGAACACGGTATTGTGATAGTTTTATATACAACACACGGATCGGGACGACAAGTTGCTGAAATTCAAGTTGAACGCGGTGCAGAAGCAGGCTTGTGCCTTGTGTAACAGAATTGAAAAAACGAAAGACACTCTCTGACCCCTGATCGATTGCCGACCGCGGATCGCCGGAGAGCAGGGGCGCGTGTATTGACGATTCTATATAGGATAGATGCAAGAAGTATACCGAGCGGCATACAACGACGCGAGAGAATCTACGAGAACTCTTCATGAAGAATATTTTATCGACTTTGTATATAATTTACGTGCACAGAGTCTATTATACGGATTTGAATTCACTTAACAGTTTCTCACATAACACTTTACTAGTAGAACTTATTAAAATGTTATCAAAAAATTCGACCACTGTAAACTGTAAACTTTACGTTTATTTCGCCGACCCATGACTTCGTTTATTCCCCGAAGGCAACGTTTGCAAGTGAAAGATCTTAACTGATGAGAATATTCGTCGTGCCGGCTTATATAGACTCTGGGACCACCATTCCTCAGGTGGGGGAGAATAGTAAGGGTACGCTTGCCCCCCCCCCCCCACCCTTCATTCTTTCTGTACCGTATACCCTTCCCTAAAATGGAGTTTTGAGAAGGCAGGGACCATTGTGATTTTTCGAAACCATTTATTGGGCTATTTTCCCGTCACCTTCCCTCCTTGCCACACTATCATCACCGGTGAAATAGCCGGATCGACAATTCTTATTCTATTCGAATTATGAAGACATACATCGGATACTGTAATTTTTTAGTTTGAATTAATAATAATTTGTTAATCTAAAGATCCGGAAATTGCAACTTAGAAGTAGGGTTTGGAGAACGAGTAGCTAAAAAGATTCAACTTACGGAGATTAATTAGTAAATTACTTAAAATTTCTACAATATAAACAATCGTAAAATGATCGTAAAGTGATGTTTTGTAATTATTCACCTATTGGTTCGAGTTACGGAGATGCCGGTAATAAAACTTTTCGTTCGTTTATTTCACTTTGACTTAGGCTTCGAGCGTTCTGTAGAGAGGCAACAATCGACGAGTATTTTAATTGTTTGATACCCGGATCCGCTTGTACACGCTTTCAACGCGATGGTTTTTCGAACTGAAAGAAGGAACGATAATGCGGTAGAAAATCTCGCGGCTTATGTTCCTAACTATTATTCTTGATAGTGTATTTGTTAGCGGCAACGTATTTTTTTAAGAAAATTGGGGTTATGGGCGACCGAACGATGTTCAGCCGTCGATGGATTTATGGCAGGGTTTAGGGATACGTGTGTCTCGGACGGTGAATGAGACTAAGCATCCCGGCGACAGGCGACGCGACAGATAATCACCACATTGGGTCTCCCAGCTATCGAATGTCAAGGCATTGACTGTTTATAGAAAATGTGTTTAGAGAAGGCAAGCAACCGTCGTTGCATTGCCAAGGAATGAAAACTCTGTTCCTGGAGAATCTGGCCATGGAGTGGAAAAGGCTTGGTTGCTTTCCTGTAAGAGGGCTGTGTTTGACCGCATGGCAATTACCCGAGAACCTCGGAAAAGAGCAGTAATCTTCACTATTTAGCACAATTATTTCTAACATATTTATGTTATTCGCTATTACAAAAGATAACGAGCAGCGAAGATTCGTGTGCAAATCGTTGGCGGCTATATTCGTCGGACCTCCCACGAAATTGTTACCTTTAACCCTTTGCACTCGAGGCCTTTTTCGCTTGCGCGAACCAGCAACTCGAGACGATTTCGGACAAATTCGGCAAACACTTTGCAAGTGTTTTAAAAACATTTATAAACAAACAAACGTATACAAATAATAAAATTTCACCAGTTTATTCATTTATATGTCGAAAACAACAAACTTTGATAAATATTATACTCTGTAATTAGTTTTGATGTGATATTTTGTAAAACAATAACCAAGATGCATCCTAGGTTTGTCAGGACACGTATCACAATAATACGAAATTTCCCGCCTACCTCCAGGCGTGTTACGGTCAGAACAAACCTTGCACTACCTTTTCGGCCCTTTTAGTATTACATGAAGCTTCCCGTTTAGTCGGACTTC
>CM052158.1:599165-638146 GCA_028455555.1 Augochlorella aurata | reverse complement strand
TATATTACTTAACGAACTTAAATATTATTTTTTAAATACATATATTGCTTTTTAGTTACATAATGAAGTACGTGTAAATATTAATTCCTCCCCTCCGCTGACCCCTTCATTTCGCATTGCCGAATGTAGTATACCTATTTTTACGGTTATGAACTAATTTGACTCATAAAATGATTTAACAGTTAATCGCTTTAAACACATGTGGCGGTTCTAAGATGTTGACGTTTGTGACCTATAAAAGATAGGAAGAGGAAGAAAAGAAAGGGAGCGTTTCGTCGTAGGCCTGCTAGAGGACTCGTCAGTGAGGCTAACTAGCGGGCCCTGCCTTAGACGCGGGGGTGTCAGAGGAATAGTTCTAGGCAGTATACATACAGTAATGTTTCGACGAAAGTCTCAAAGTAAGAATCGAAAATCGTCATTATGCGTAGACGAAGGCACGATCATTCGATCCTCGCGGCTCGCCTTTATAGTTGGCGACATTTTATAAAAGAGAGAGAGACAGAACGAAACCACCTGAAAAGGCAGCCGCCGCATGCCGGTGTTACGAGCCGAGGGCTAAGGAAAGCGTGCGTGACCGTTATTTTTCGCTTTGCTTGTCGGTTGGGGATATAAGATTCGAATAAGGATAAAAAGGTCAAGAATGAACCGAACTCTAAGTTTGGTTTTAAAAACAAAATGAAGTATATTACACAACTCTGATACTTATACAAATGGTAGGTGTGTAGGATTTTTTGTCGCGGAGCCCTAAGTTCCGGCTTCTCGGTTTTGACGCACTGAGAAATACGGGAGTTAGTATGCCCTGGGATACGTACTTTGGATTTTTTGTATAACGTTCGGAAAGAAAACCGATAGAGGATCGCACAGAGTGACACCTTACACTTCGATTTTCAAAAGGATACTGCCCACTGTCGATTTTTTTCTTCTTTTGGTTGTATTTTCCCTTGTGTGGGTTTGTTAACAAGTCCCTGGAAACTTTTCGCCTCTTTTACCTGTATATACCTTGTTATGTCTGTGAGTTAGTGCGGCATGTGGTGTGTGGGTTATGTAGCTTGTGTGAGGTGTAGGAAAGTTTTCAAAAATCCTATATTCTTGTAAAAGTTCAAAGGGGTAGTAGAGGGGTAGGGGGATGTGGTTGGGTATTGGGAGAGTTTATGGAGCCTACTAGCCTTCTTGTTAGATTTTTAGTATTTTTCAGAGGTATGTTGTGTGGATCGTACTTTCCAATGTCTCTGATGAGTTTGTTTGAGTGGCTGTGGTTGAATGAGTTCTGAGTTGAGTCTAATATGTATTGGTGTATAGTTTTAATTTTGGCTATTTTGTGAAGTTTTTTGATAGGGGTATCATATGGTTTGTTTAAGATTATTCTAAGGAATTTGTTTTGTTGAGTTTGGGTTATTCAGATGTGTGTGGAAGCTGCTGTGGCCCATATATGATGACCGTATAACATGATGGGTCTGACACAGATTTTATAAAGGTTTAGTTTTATTTGCGTATTTAGTTTTGGGAGTAGTATGCGTATTGGGAGCGATGAGAGGATATAGTCTTTTTAGAGCTGGGTATGTTAGCAAAACTCTCTTTTTGATGGCTGATGCCCAAGTGAGTTTATTATCTATCAAGATTCCGAGGTATTTTACCTGGTTTTTCAATGGGATTTGAATATTATGTATTCGGAGTTGTATGCTAGGTTTTTGTTTTTTTGCGTGTGAATGTAATGGCCTCAGTTTTTTGTGGGTTGATTTTAATTTTCCATTTGTGGTAATATTTGGTGATTTCGTCAAGATGGTTTTGTATGTAATCCGTTGCTTTTTCTAATTTCCAGGAGGATGCATATGTATATAGCCGTGTCATCTGCGTATAGTGCTAGCTGTGTGTTTATATTTTGTGGTATGTCGTTTATGTAAATGGAGAATAGTATGGGTCCTAATATTGAGCCTTGAGGTACACCAGCCGTGATTATTCTGGGGGTGGACTTTGTACCATTAATTGATACTATAAAGGTTCTGCCCGACAGATAGCTTTTGATAAACTTGATGAGATGTTCTGGAGTGTTAATTTGGAAAAGTTTGTGAATTAGCCCCTCGTGCCAGACTTTATCAAAAGCTTTTCCAATGTCTAGTAGTATCATTTGAACTGACCTGTTTTTTCCGTTTTCCAGGGCTATATACTCTGTGACTCTTCGTAATTAGTGTATAGTAGAGTGATTTTTACGGAAACCAAATTGTTGATTTATGATAATTTGATTTTTGTCTAAGTGTGCGTTTAACTTTTCAAGTATTATTTTCTCTAGGACTTTACCTAGTGTGCTCAGTAAGCTGATTGGTCTATAGCTTGTGGGGTTTTTGCAGTTTTTACTCGGTTTTTTAATTGGTAAAATTTTTGCATGTTTCCATGCTTTTGAGAAGTGGGCGAAATTTATGCAATGTTTTTGTAGTTTTTCGATTTCTGTCTCCATTGTTTCTGTGTTTCTAATGGCAGTATTAATTTGATATTGATTAACATATTTTCTGTACTTGGTTCAGTCTGTGTTGGTGAATCTAGTACGTATTGAGTGGTTTTTGTTAGTGTCTAGTTCTAGAATTACTGGGAGGTGTAATGAGGGAAGGTCATTGTCTCTGCGAGTTGCCCTTCGAGCTGCAGGCGGCGATGCGCGCCTACGTTTATGGGCGCGTGGATATCGCCCGCCGGGCTCGAGGGGTCCCGCCGGAGCCGGAGGCGGTCGGGGAATTCGAGCTCCAGGCCCGGCGACTAGCGTAGTCCAAATGGTATGGGGAACAGATTCCCCATGCCGGCGAACGCGTCGCCGGAGCCATCCTGCCCAACTTCCATAAGTGGCGGGAGAAGCGGCACGGCAGGCTCACCTACCGTGTGACGCAGGTGCTCACCGGGCATGGCTGCTTCGGGGTCTACCTGTGTCGCCGTTTTCCAATCAAAATGATACCAAACACGACATATTTTACACCGTACTTATTCCTTATACGAATCAAGTAACTTATTTTATTTACGAAAACAGCATTAGAAAAACCGATGCGTAACTATGAATAAAGTATTAAAGGCAACGCTAAATATGATATTGTGTAATTCGAGAGACATTCATAGTGCAAATGGTTCCGATTTTGAGACGGTAAGTACAGAGATGGCTTCGATTTCGAGACGGTACGGTAGAGATCGCCTCGATTTCGAGACGGTAGGTGTAGAGGTAGCCTCGAGACATTCAGAATTCTACGCCGTTGACGGAGAGTGTGGCAGAACGTTTTAGTGTACTTTTTCCATCAACCCTGGATTTTGAAGAGGCCTTGGTGTAACGATGGTCGAATATATCGTGTCTGATTTTATTTTAACCAGAAATATTTGTCCAAATTATGTCATGTTTAGTCTCATTTTAATCAGGAAATTATCAGCAATATGTTAAAAAAAAAATCAGTTTTAAAATGTTAAAATTAAAAAAGTTTCGTTATTGTATTATGAGTTCTCTTCCGAGAATTTTAATCAAAGGAGCCGCGGAGCGTGCCGCAGCGCACGTATTCACCGGCTCCGTCGAACCTCGGCATCGGCGTAGCGAAAAAAAAAGATAAATTACAGTGGCGTAGCAATAGCACTACGACGGTAGTCGTAGTTGAGACATTCCTTGAAACATTACTGTATTCTCTGAAAGCTTTATTGTAATCGAATGAAACTTGGCGTTTAAATAGTCGCTTAATTATTTAAGTCTAGGACTTTAAGAACAGACGAATATAACTACAATTTTTGAGGACTAGGAAATTTTCAGCTTAGCATGTAATTTAGTTTATTAGACCGAAAAAACGAAAACAAATTTTCAATCCAAAAGTCGCTAAAAGTGGTAAGAGAAACAACGACAGGAAAACATTACTGTGCTGAAAAATAGTTCTGAGAAATATAAAATTATCAGTTTTCTTACAGTTTTTGCTACAATTTCAACACTTGTGGAGTATGAAGTGACGGAGAAGTCAAATTTCAAAGCAAAATACACATGGACTTGGATTTTTAAATTGTTGGGCTTTATGAAACATATGCCGAACGCTACACGTAAGAAGCAACGGACAAAGGTATTTAGAATGCTTCGCTATCGACAGCAAATGTACATAGATATTCTGGAGGCTAGTACTTCGGCAGAAGCTGGCCAATATATACCTGGAATTGATGACTTCACATGAGTAAAAAATAAACATTTAAGAGTGAACATACATTAAAACTTTAAACGTGTTTTTCTCGAAACTGCGTTTTCAATAACGGTGATCAGGATATCTCAAAAAGTACTGTATCGATTTGGGCGAAATTTTTGCAGCCTTTTTTGCATACAAAAAACTTGTTCTTGATCAAAGGATTTTTTTTCTGTTAAGTATTTAGATTTTTGTAGCATAAAGACTAACAATTTTTCATTAAAAATCATAACTTTTATTTTAATGCCTTTCATTTTGTCAAAAATCAGTATTTTGAAAAATACTCCATTCAAAGACAAATTTAGAGTAACTAAAGAAATATTTTTCGTACATGATATCAAATAACCGTGGACCGAGTGAAGCTGACCACTGCGAAGTACATATATTTTTTTATCAAGTCCTCAGGAGAAATGCTATATCTTATACATTTTTGCATATTTTTAAATAAAAGAAATACAATTAGTAATAAAAAAAACTGATCTTTCAAATAAAAGAACATTGACTAGAAAAGATCTTAAAAGTTTTGAGGAAAATATCTCAAGAGACACCATTTTTTCTGACTTCTAACTGAACATGACCCCTTAATAGTGTGTATTTTTTTTCTTTCAACTCATCAACTTCTATCTTCTAACTTCAATTTTTCTTCTATTGTCATTTTAAGGTCCATTCATTGTATTAAATTGATTGCCACTTCTGTAAATTAAACGGGCTACTTGTCCTCATATATTTTCAATAACATTCAAATCTAGGAACGTAACTGACGAGGATAAAACTTGAATACTATTTTGTTCAAAATAATTTCTCACTGTTTTGGTAGTTTTACTTTGTTTCACGTTTGTCATGTCTTTATCAATTAGTTCTATGTAGTTTGACTGGCGTTTCATAAAATACTAGTAAAGTAATACTGTTTATCTATTAAATCTATATATGCAAGATCGTACTAATTATCCGCTATTTTTAGAAATATGGAAAATGTTAGAGGGTTTTATCACATTATCATATGGTGAAATAGTTGTTAATTAGATGAAAACTGTTTCTCTAGAACATGATAAACATATGATAACTGATCAGTTTTTTGACTTACTATAGCATCCGAGTAGTTTAAAATTACGAAAAGTTATATGAAAATGTTAACGTTGCATATTTAGTTTAATCAATAAATGGGTGGAAATAGTTAGGATCCTGTAACACAATAAAATATATAACATTCTTTTGATAGTACATTGTACTCTTACTTTATTTTAGGGCTCTAAAAGTACAAAACATCTTAAATATTAAACAAAATAAATTTTAAAATTTACCCCAGCATCCATGAGATCGAGATTTTTATTTGAGAATGAAACAGATTAAACAATAAATTTGTTGAAAAATTTTTAATAATTAACAGGAATAAGATATATAGTTAGACACAATAAAATACAATATGCCAGGTAGTCTGACAAGTTCATAACCAGCGTTTGTATAAGCAATTTCTCATAGTTGTAATATTTTATTACATGCCATGTAACCTCCAATGAAATGTCAATTAAACGTTACCACAGTTACAACATTAAATAATGACATCCACAAAATTAATTAGATTTTCTTTACATAAATTACAGGACAATGCGATTATTAACATACAAATGGAAATAAAAAACATAAACATATGTTTAAAGATAATCTATGTTTGCTCATAAATTGCTTTTACAATATATGAAGATTAAAATTCACATTTTGATTTTGAATTACGTTTTTCTGTTTTTTGATCTACGGACCCGTTCAGGAGCTGCAATAAGCAATAAACGTATTATTATTAATACAAAAATATATTCACATATTAAAAATTAAAACAAAAAAAGCTGAGTATAGTTACGTTTTTCTGATGTCTCAATTGGTTCTTTAATTATCGTACTTCTCCTTTTTTTCTCAGTAGACCGTGCTTTACTCCATCTAACATGAGGAGTCATAGGAAGTGTTTGTTTTTCTACGCAACCGGTACAGTCTTTTTCTGTAATAAAATCCATTTATATAAATAATTCGGACGTACCAAAAGTATGTTGTTAACTATATGTTCAAAATTATTATTACCAGAAAATTTGACGCTTCTTCGGCTAGATTTTCGTGTCCCACTTTTTTCGTTTAAACTCATACCACGGATAGCGTCATGCAAATCTATTTCTGTATTAATGAGTGTATCATCTTTGCTACTAACTTTGATTGAACTTTTAATTTTCGTAGGAGTTTTATTTTCTTTGTGTCCTGATCCATGCACATTTAGAGATACCTTTTTTGAGTATCTTCTTTTCTGTATTGCTGTATTATCTGAAGTAATACTTCTATTTCTTAACACTCTTATGTTGTCGGAATGTTCAGTTATTCTTTCTTCTTTGTTCGTAGAGATATTGTTTTGTAATTTCTGTTTGCACTCATTCAAATCTGTACTATTTACCATTTCTTTGCACGGTGTAGAAGCTATAATACTCGATGATGGAATTTCATCATTTTCATAAACATCCTGTCTTGTTAACATTCCTCTTTGCAATAGTGTACTTGAACTAGAATTCAACATTGATTTCTGTAATGTTGCTGTAGCTTTTATTTTCATTTTTTCATTTTTAGATTTCTTCAATTCAGAACGTTTGCTGGAATCATAAATATTTGGATACTCTTCAAAGTCGTCATCATCAAAAGCTAGCTTCCTTTCTGCATGAATTGGTGTTTCGTCATTAACATAGTAAAAGTCAAGATTATCTATTCTAGCAAGTGCATCAGCTAAATCCCTCCTTGTTTGTATGTCATTATCTATTACTTCTTTGTTTAAAATTACATTTTCATCAAAATTAACCTTGTGTACTGACTTCATAAGAATTTCTATCCGACTTGAATATTTCGATTGTTTTAGTATACTCTTTGCTGGTGTTTGATGGGAATTAATGTAAGATATGGAATCATCTAACTGAATTTCAGGTGTTTTACACATTTGACTTACTTTCATAATAGTTAGAGGACTGCTATGCTTCCTTGTTTCAGACAATTGCACTTTTCGCAACAAGCTTGATTTAGTTTTGTTAGGTGTTCTCGATATGTATTTTAAATTTGGACTATTTTCATTGTTTTCATATTTATTACTTAATGTTTTATTATTCGAGATTTCAAGATTCTGTATATCATTATTATTTTTTGATCCTTCAGCTATATCCTGCTTTCTTTTTGCTAAAAATTCTCTAATACCATTTGATCTTGTATGTACTGTTTTTGTTCTCACAGCTACTTTCTTTCTTGTGCGAGATTTATTAGTAACAATTACTTGTTCCTCTTCCCATCCTCGTAAACGTAGTTGTTCTAACTTTTCAAATCGGAAATTACAATTCTCTACTTCTATATAAATCAAATCCCAGAAACCTTGCAAGTCGTTGGATGTGACTAACATTTCTCCTTTACCAGTGGCACAGTCAGTAACTAAATTACGAAATCTTGCAAACTTTTTATTCATTAACAAGTTTGTTTGACCAATAGCTTGATCAATTTGAGATTTAGCATCTTCTGTAATACCTGGCTCGTCTTTTATCTTCATCCATTTCTCACATAATTCGTTTTGCCTATTTATTTCTCTGTTTAAAAGAAACTCAAAATATTGTGCTGTACGTTCTTCTCCTTCAATTGAAATATTGAGATTTTCCATAACAGACTCTTTAGTAGGAATATAGTCACCTGATGTATGATGAAGACTAAAACCACGCTTCATTTGCTGCTCTTTTCTAGCATTGGTCTTTCCACGACTAGACACTACATATGGTGACAGAAAAATTGGTTCATTAGAAGAATCTTGAACTGATTTGGGTGTACCATTGTTAGAGAAAGAATATGTATCCTTAGTACTATTATTTATTGTATCATGAGTATCTTTAATGCTATTATTCATTGCTTCACTACCTTTTACAACACTATCATCATGTTTTCCATTACTTTCATTCTCACTATTACCATTGTTATTAATTTTTTTATCTTTTTTAGAGTCATTCAGTTTTTCATTCTTATTGGAGACATGAAGTTCTTCATTCTCCTTGTTATTCCTCTTAGAGTCATTAAGTGTTTCATGTTTCTTGGAATCACTCAGTTTTTCATTTTTCTTAGAATCGTTTAGCTTTTTATTTTTCTTGGAATCATTCAAGTTTTCATTTTTCTTGGAATCATTCAGTTTTTCATTATTTTTGGAATTGTTCAGTTTTTCATTTTTTTTGGAATTGTTCAGTTTTTCATTTTTTTTGGAATCATTCAGTTTTTCATTTTTCTTTGAATCGTTCAGCTTTCCATTTTTGTTGGAATCGTTCAGTTTTTCATTTTTCTTGGAATCATTCAGCTTTCCATTTTTGTTGGAATCGTTCAGTTTTTCATTTTTCTTGGAATCATTCAGTTTTTCATCTTTCTGGGAATCGTTTAATTTTTCATTTTTCTTGGTTTCCTTATGTTTTTCTTTTTTCTTGGATTCCTTATGTTTTTCTTTTTTCTTGGAGTTATCTAGGTTTCCATCTATCTTGGAATCATACAGTTTTTCACTTTTTTGACTAACATTGCTACTATTATTATAGCTATTCTTTTTACTTCTAGTATTATATCTATTAACTGAATTAAACACTTCCTCATCATCAGAAGATAATTTCAATATAAATGGTTCAGTAAGTTCTTCATCTGTGGTATCTTCTTGCTTTTCCTCAATAGTATAAGATGTGTTTAATATTGTGTTACTTGTTGGTTCCACCGAAAAATTTGTATTTTCACTTCTTTGACCAGCCATCGAGGCTTTTGAGAAGGACAATAATGATTCATTTAGTACACTATTTATACTATTTGTAACCCGACCAAATAAAGGAATTTTACATAATCCTTCTGGTGGCTTAAATTTATAATTTGCAGAAGCAAAGGACTGTTTCTGTTCCTTTGGAATCTCTGGTTGTTCATTTTTCACAAATTTACAATTTTTTGTTGAATCTTTGATTATTTTATTTGACTGTGCCTTGTACAGTAATCTCTTTTCTGTGGCTCTTGTAATTCTCTTCTTTTGAACCAGTGGTATTACTGGTATATTTGAATTACTTACCTTCTTACTGTGAGTAGTTGAAATAAATTGTTCATCTTTCGTAATTGGTGAATATACCTTATGATGTACAATTCCAACTACGAAAGGACGTTTCTTTTTGGCTTGCTCCAGCTTTTTCTTTCTATCACGTTCGAGTATCCATTTCGCTAGTTTTGCCGAACGACTTTCAACTGCTGAAGATATTACAGTTTCTAAAATTAAAATTTAATTGTGCAATAAGCAACAGTGATATAAATGAGAATATATTAAATATTATCAAATATTTCGCAAACCTTCTTCCAGTGTTACATTAATTGTAGTGTTCGATATATCTCTGTTTTTGTTAAAAACCTTAGTTCTTTCAGTTTTACGTCGTTTTTCATCTTTATTAGCACGAATAACTCGAGAGATGTCCACGTTTGCAAACCCGAAACGTTTACTTTTATACTTATTTCGGAAATTCGACATTTCAATCGACATAAATATCACGTTAACACAACGTTGAATCAACTACCTACTACCCGCTTAACGGAAACAATTTCAAATCAAACACTTCAAAATGGCGCCCAGTGGGAACAAGACTATATAAAATAACATAGAGGCGAAAGTAGCATATTGCATATTTTGAACCCAATCCCAATATCCAATCAACGTGGCCCGTGTAAAACTGGCTCACGATAGTAACCAATAATAATAATGAAATAGCTCAAAAATTGCTCTTTAATTCTCATAATTGCTCATCAATTAGTCACTTATCCTTTTTGAAAAAAATATCCAGAAAACTTTTCTGAGACGCCTAAATACTTTTATGAGAGGTTAGTGACCTTAATGCATATATACCTGGAAGCAGCATCTGCTACTGCTGCATATGTAGATAATTTTTAAACAGACAAGGGCTGTCTCTATTGTAGATATTTTATTAATTTATTTTTATAAAGATATTTTCTGGACGTCCAGAAGCGTGCAACTTATTTTATAAACAAAGATTGCCATGAATCACATAATCTGCTCTTCAGTATTAGTGCATGGAGGAAAGCAGAAAATTATTCCCAATACTAATCTTAAAGTAGGGAATTTGTATCCATTGCTTGCGTTCTGTTTCAAACAATTATGTTTCCACATTTTATCACGATCTAAATGTTTATAGTTTGCCTTTTTGTTGTCATCGAAGTAGGAATATAGTTGTTGTCATACTATTTCTAGTACACTGAAATTAATTTTTTTCAAATGAGATGCAAATCCAAAAAAAATGGAAATCTACATTTTTTTATATTTTATATAAATCTTTTTCGACGCTTAGCGCAATAAATAAATCTGACGTAACTGTATTCCAGTGTAATTTGCACTGCTTGAAACAAATTTTCGTCTTTTTTCTGTTCTGTTTTTCTCTGTTCATGAGATGATATATCGGCATCATTTAATATTAATAATCCAACAACGTTTTCCCATAGAAAATTAGGTTAGGCAATTCGAAAGTTGTAATATAGCGTTTGAAGCGCAATTTCACGCTTACGTCACGAATGACAGTGACAATTTCGTACCTAATCAATGAATGTAACGAAACCGTTGTAGTAGAAAATAAAATATTTCATTTTACGATGTTTATTTATTTTATGATGTTATTTACGATATTTATTTATTTCATGATGTTGTTTACGATGTTTATTTATTTTATGATGTTATTTATGATGTTTATTTATTTTATTTATTCATTTATTTTATGATGTTATTTATGATGTTTATTTATTTTATTTATTATATATATCATTTATAAAGAAAAAAAACATTGTTCCTAACGAATTCGATCAGTCATATAGATTGCGTAATCATGCACTGATACTTAATCGCCTGACCCAAAATATGTTGTTGAAGGTATTCTACATATATTCGAACATTTCGCGCATAACGGAACACTAGTCAATAATTTTGAGATACACTTTTCAGTTTTTACATTGTTCATCTGGATATGAGAATGTTTAATATTGCATAATATATTGCAACATTATATCACATACATTTATGATTCAACGGCGTCTTTCTACAGTGTATTTCTCGTGTATACAATAACAATGCTCGAAACTTCAGTAAGATTGAAACGGTCGAGCAAACGACGGAGTGTGTCATGTGCAAAATAATAGCCTCTTTATATTCCTTTATATATCTGTGTCTATCGCATGTACTTTGTATTGTTTGTTTAAGACTGTATAATAAAACTATAAAGTTGAACAATTGTTAACAAAGCTTACGATTACATGTAATTATATAGTTAATATATTATAAAAGTGGTCCCTTGAAAGTTCGACGTCTTGTACTATCCGAGAGGACATCCGAAGTTTAAGTCTAATAACTGGCTAATAACTTTGCAACCGCATTTTAGACATAGTTATATAACCATGGTTAATTTTCACAGAATTAGTTTCAAATTGTACCTTTTTTTAAAAAAAAAAGGACCAAGGATTGAAACTATATTTTCATTTCTCTCCGGACTTTTAAACATTCCCCACTACTTTAAAATTTCAGTTAGTTAAAAGAAATATAAAAAAATCAAATAACATTTATTTTAAATTGTAACGTTTTGTATTTATTACTCCATTTAATAATTCAGTAGTTATAATTTATTTAAAACAAATTAGTACTAGATTTTTTAGATAAATTTTTATAAATCCTTCAAGTCATGTTTACATATAGCTAACTATACATGTCCAAATTTCAATAATATCCAAAGTTTTATTTAACCGATATTGCACTTTCAATATTCATTACTTGTTCAAACATACATATTAACTTAACATTATACATAATTTAAAGTTCATCTCATTTATTAATGCAACATATAAGGATATTTAAATGAGAATAAACAGTACAAGTTATTTACTTAAATAATTTTACTCACATTTTATAGATGAATATATAACTACACGCATTAAACTTAACGGTACGGTTATACTTACCGCCTTAATAAGCGTGCGTAATTTACTACCAATAATATGTACACATGCGCAGTTCTGAAGCTGTGGCTGTAAATTTCCCAGTATTTATTATTCTATAGAGTGGCGTTCTCACACGCTGAGGTTCATCTCTCTACCGTCGATAGCGCTGAGATAGAATATCTTCAAATCTTACAACACTGGAAGAGCGCATTCACTCTGATTTTGTCATTTTTCGAAAGTAAATTCATTTTTAAGAAAAGCTTAAGAAATACGATACGAGTCTTTGCTTAAAACTGTTTTGTTTAATCAGTTGTATAACGTTTCCCATTTTTATCTCCTTTCCATTACCGTCTTCGTTATCGTTTAAAAACACTCAGAATTTTAATACCTTAGTATTTAAGGCGTTTGAACTCTTGCCGCGAATTTATCAAAATCTGAACTGGTCGTAACATCTGTAAGCAAATTGCGGAATTTCGGAACTAGTAAGGACATAACAATAAAATGAAGAGAGACTGAATTTATTTAAATCCTTCGACATTTCTGTTATAATATAAGTTTGCACGTAGGAATTTATTCAATCGTTTCTCAAGAGTTTTCACAATGTCAATGATTTGAAAATAAAAAGTGTGAGATCGGTCATTTTGACCGCAATGGTAAGTTTAGTATTAAACATGGTGGCACCAATCAGAATCGGGAGCTATTCCTGCACACTTTTCTTACTCTCTAAAATGGCTCACATATCCCCACCATTTTACTGCGTATGCAATCCATAGTAGATCTAGTCTCAGCAGTGAATCGTCAGCCAATCAAAGCAAAAAAATCTCTATATCGACCCTCGTTAACGAATCAATCTGCGGCTTGGAGATATGCAAGAGTAAGTCGCATTACTGTAATAGTTTCGTTGCGTACACAACAGTGCTGCCCTCACAGTCAAATATAAAGAGAGGACATGGCGAAGAAGCAACAGAGCATGACATTAGCTCAACCTCATGCAAAACAGTCATATCGACGTCCAATGTAGCTTGGATCAACGTTGTTTGCGATCTGACTTTTATTCGATATTCGAGCAGCTCGAAAACCTCATCGAGCTGGGACTCGATTTCCGAGCCGAACCAAGTATGTACATACACGGTAAAACTGAGCGGTTCGAGAGAATCGAATAGCTGGAACAATCCTAGTAAATCGTATATGTTCCTGATATTTCGTCGTATGTTTTGCTGGCAGAAAGGATACAATATATATCAATTAGAGTCTAGAACTTTTATAATCCCTATTGAAGAAGTTATGCATTAAGAATAAAAGAATTAAAATAAAGAATGCAGAAATGATGGGGAAAAAGGAAAGGGATCTGAAGAAGATGATGAAACAAAGAAAAGTATATGTTATGTGTATTGTTTATACACACACATAAGAAAGGCATTATTAGTACTGCTGAAATATTCCTAAAGCTGTGCGAAAATATCCTGGACAGTAATTAAAATTATCTAAAATTAAACAGTAATGTGTATAATACGTTTATTATACACGAAATACAGTTTATTCGGATCATTCAAAATATTCGATCATAACGAACCGTTTGAAATGTGTACGAACTGCTTGCGTACTTTCGAGCGGCTCGATTTCTTTTGAGCTACTTGATTCTTTCAAGCCGCTCGATCTTTCGAGTTCTCGGCTCGGATCGATTATTCCAGCTGAGTAATACTGAAGCTCCATCTGAAACACGCGGCGCGATATTCTACTTATACATACTTGTCGCTCCGTAAGATTCCCAACCAGATCATTCAGCATGTTTGTGAACAATACAAATTGGGATGTTTCGAACATATGTGTTTGTAGAAAATGTTTCGACAAGTAGAACAGGATCAGGCCTAGCTAATTATTGCATTGCCCTGAATGTTAGCGCGAGAAAATTAATGAATGCGTTACACTTTAACCCTTTACGAACGGTGTCGCTCGACGAGTAAGCGTCACTGAGGACGAGAGGTATTTAAATAAAATAAAATTTTTTGTCAAAATCCAAAAAAATATTTTTAATTTTGCAGTTACACTCTTGCATTATGTGGTATTTTTCGAAGCAATCGCTTACATACAGGGCAGAGCTAGCAGAATAAGTAGTACAATAGCACCTTGATTCCCCTCTTCCTCCTTTGATTTTCCGATTAGAACATATCACATAGATTTTAATCCTTCCTGTAACATTTCACCAAATGATGTGTAAAAGACCGTTCAGTCTTTCTGCTTTTCCAGAAGTTAATGTAGTATTTTCGGAGTTGACGTCACGAAAATCTCCAACTACATAATTGATCCATTAAGCGTTGTAGGAATTGCAAATGCGTTATTTTGTTTTTATTCTGCTTCTGGTTTGCGTTACATAATAAGTAAGAATTTATTTTTGATATTTCCAAGCTCTAAAAAAGTAATTTTTATCGCTATTTTTGGGACTTTCGCATAAAACAGTATACAGTCATATATGGTCTGCTTTGTCGATCCCGCGCATATGTTTATTGTAATTCATCACATTTGGCTTCACTATATTGGTTATTCTTTCTTTGCATGTCCTTTTAGTGATGTTTTTCGTAGTTTGTCACAATTCGTTTGTCTTACCAAACCAGTAGCAATGCATCTTTGCGTCTGTAGGTGAGAATTTCATTTTTCGCAATTTTTTAATTTTTTATTTCATTTGGAATTTTCTTATTAGTTTGATTAATTCCAGTTATGTGACATTTCATGTTTAGTAATTCATCAGCTAAGTGAATACAGTAAATTCTCCCTAGAAGTCCATATTACAGTCTTGCTGGGATTGTCCCATTGCTATTCCTACGCCTATATGCGTTATTGCTTTGCCGATGCTAAGGTTCGACGGAGTGAGTCAAGTGTATGATGTCGTATCGACAAGTATTGTTTTGACTACACAGCTTATAATACAATAACATAACTTTCTTAATTTTAATATTTTAAAATTGAATTTTTTTTAACACATTGCTCATAGTTGTCTGATTAAAATGAGACCAAACATGATATAATTTGGGTAGATATTTCTAATTGTATAAAATAAAATCAATCACGATGTAGTCGAATAAATATGGTTTAAAACATGTCGTGTTTGGACCCAACACCAATATGTTAAACAAATTTTACATATGAGCCGTTTATTTTGAACGTGGCTTAAATCCATTTATACTTAAATTGAGATATTTAAGGGTTTGTGTTTCAATGCAATTAAAAATATACGTACAGGATACAAATGAGTCATACTGCTTAAGTGTATCTAAAGGAGTTAAATTTATAGTTCCTATTAAAATAATAACAATTATTAAGTGAATAATATGCTTTTTTTACCAAGAATGGAGTTAGGTTACTTTCAAAATTAACAACCAGATTCGTTATAAAATTTGAAGGAGCCCAAGTCCATTCAACATAATTTAAGATGCTTCAAATTGAACAATATAATACTCAATTTATTTTATATATCTTTACAACACTTCAAAAACATAATTTATGCGATTCAAAACATTTTTTAACTATATAAATTACAAAACAATTTACTACTCATCTACATTTTGTGTGTGTAAAAGGGACTGAAAGAAATCATAATGTTCCGGTGGTATATATCGTAGTAGGTCCATTATATCCTTGAATTTTGCTGTTGTAATTTGTCTGATATTTTTATACAGTAGTGTCAATACAATATTTTCGAACTTTCTTGGTCTACCCCGACGTGGTAATAATTCCAGGACTTTAAAATTTTCATTCTCATTCATTGATGTCTTATAGAAAATTTTAAACGGTTCATTTCTGACAAAACGCATCCAACATATGCTTAACCAGTTTATTGATTCTCCGTTAGAATTCTTCACCCTTTTAAAAACTGCGTCTTCTAATAACTTTCTTCGCTATCTGAACTAAATGGTCTTGTCGTTTTGTTCTTCCCCATAGGTGAAATAATTTCTAAAATTTAATATTAAATTTTAAGTTTTATATTTAACTGTATGTATATTGCGTAATTTTTTGAACTGTGTTAATTAAACGTACTGATTATTCAACTAAAGCAATTGTCCAAAAACTGAAGTTAACTTGTTAAATACTAATCAATTAAAATTACTATCATCGCTGCCTTCGGACATTATCAATAATAAATGTTTCAATTTAAGTGTAAATGGACTCAGGCCACTTTCAAAATAAACGGTTCAATTATTGAACTAACTCTGAAAACTTATGTCGAAAATTATCGTATTTACTCGGAATATAAGTAATCTGAAATGCTTTATTGATAGATAACTTGTAGTTGTACATGTAACCACGTTCAACCGGAAATAATTGACAAATGGACTTAGGCCACTTTAAAAATAAACGGCTCATATAATGAATTAAAAATAAAAAAGTTAAGGCAACGCTTTTATTCTAATATCATTGTGTATTTGTATTATCATCCATCGACATGCTGGCCACTGGCTTTTAAGTTGCCGATTTTCGTCCTATTTCTCTCTCTCTCTCTCTCTCTCTCTCTCTCTCTCTCTCTCTCTCTCTCTCTCTCTCTCTCTAACTCTCTCTTTCTCACGAGATGTCGGCAACTATAAAGAGTCGCGAGACTCGAAGAATCATGACCAGTGTACGCATGCAATTTAACTAAGCATGACGACGCATGCGCAGGGTTCAGAATTACAATATTCACTCGGCGTCTGCCGAACTATGATGGCGACGCGACGCAGAGCTACAGATGATTTTAAAATGTTCACCCGATAGACACACTGGGCATACGTCGTCGTGCGTAGTTAAATTGCATGCCTACACTGATCGTGACTCAGTTGCCTGAATTGTCCATTTTTGATTCCGAACTGCGAGACTTCTAGGGAGAATTTACTGTACTTATAAAATAACGGTCGGTATACTTATTGAGAGATTAGGCCTGACTAATTTGTCAATCGTGAAACTACCATAATATGGCAAAATGGTTTGTTTGTAACTAATATTGGCATCAACAAGAACATCAATACAAGTACCTTACTTTATTGGTTTTTGTGGGTTGTACGTAATGAAGCTTATTCTCTCTTTAAATTTTACAATCGATTCAACCACTGATAGCTCCGATCCGGACAAAAATTTTCCTTATATTTACTATTGATATATTAAAAAAAATTGATAATTTTTTGCGATGACACCTGATGTTTTGTGCACCTTCTGGATTTTCATTTACATGAAGCATCCAAAACATTTATAAAAATCGGCATCTGAATATTTCGGCAAAGTAAAGGATCCCAGTTTCATTATCTGTTGATCAATATAGGGTGTAAAATTCCAAAAGTTATTCAAAATCGAGAAATGAGAAGTTCCTGAGGACATTTCAAGTAACTTTTTCCTTAATCAAATGTAATCTGCAACTTTATTTACGTATTATTAACGAAAAACAGTGACCAATGAGAGTCGAGATTAGCTGGCGCGAGGCGACCGAGCCAATGAGCGGAACTGGGCTTTGTTCGCTCGGTTGCCTTGTGCGAACCGAGCTCGCCTATCATTTGTAAGTGTTCTTCGTTAATAACTCATAAACAAAGCTGCGGATTGCATTTGTGCTAAGGAAAAAATTACTTCAAATAACCTGAGGAATCTCTCATTTCACGATTTTGAGTTACTTTTGAATCACCCTGTAATATCTTGACAGTTTCAAGATAATATTCGCCATCACTGATACCGCTATCGAACATCTCTGGATATTTTAGACTTCGTGTATAGGGTGTTATAATGTATAAAATATATAAAAGGCTTGCTGGTTCATCTAGTAGTGCCAATCAGCGTCTGCTTGAAGAGACTGAAATCCATTCTGATTCAGCCATCATCCTACATCGCGAGTTTACATTAAACGGAAGATAAAACCAAAATGTGATCAGAAAAATATTACGAATTAGTGTTAAAAAGGATTATATATTAAAAATTAGTTTCGATAAAAAATCATGCTTTGCTCATGTATAAATAAGATTCCATCTATAGAATTTCAAAGTATGACAATAAATTTTTTCTGCGTCCATGTTTAAAGCATATATGTACAGTGAAAGTAGCATCTACTATTGCTGAACATGAAACCATTTCGTAGAAAGAGATAGTTTCAAATTCAGTATAACCTGTCTCTTTTTACTGGATATGGATTGGCTGATGTACCTCCTCTCTCATTTTCTCCAGCGCCAGTCCGGGTCCGGGCCCGTGGACTAGTACATAGTTATACTCATAGAGGTTATACATACTGCTAACACTCGGCATCAAGAGTCACGCAGAAAATATTACAAAGGTATTACCAGGTTACGAAGCGAAGCGTTTTTTCTGTTGCCTTTGGGTTTCTTTTTACTATTTTTACACGTACTATAATTAACTATAATCGATAACAAAATTATATACTTGAGAAATAATATGTTTATTATTTTACCTAATTATTTTCCCGAATAATGTATTCATTATTTTATTAGATTATAAGAATTACAATCAATAATAAATATCTCTTATCAGTAATGTAAGCAAATGACGTTATTGCTATTATGTATACCTTATTTTAAAAACCTTTTCCATATTAAATTAAAATTAATAATAATAGATGAATGTAATTATATATAAGAACAAAAATTAATAGAAAAATTTTATATAGGTACAGGATGCTGAGACTTTTTTGTTCGATCCTGAATTAGAGTGAGACAAGTTGTACTGAATTTGAAATTATCTCTTTCTACGAAATGGTTTCATGCCAGCAGTGGAATGCACATAAATGCTGCATCCAGGTACACACGATGTCTCAAAATTATGCTACTTAACGTAATTTTGGACACCCTGTGTATATTCTAAGTGTTCACGATTTCGGGCCAATTCACTACTGTGCGACGGTTTCTTCCGGCGCTTGTATAAATACTTTACCATCGGACTTAATTCAAAACAACTAATCATATCAACATTTTTCTTTTATAGTTCTACCTAACTTACTGATATTGTAGAAAATGCTCCACAATCATACGCAATAACGAACTCCACCTAAATGGAACGGTTAGCTAATGAACTACATTAGTCTGCAACCTAGAAAATACATGTATGATGAACAGACTAGATTTTACAGCGTTGTCAGCTTTAAAAATGCAATGTTGTTGCATTAAATTCGTAGGATAACTGTCAATGCCTGCAATGAAAACATTGAAATTGATTAAAACGATTTCTGCCTGCGTGTTGGAGTTATCGAAATTCAGTTGCTTTTTAATATAATCTAAAGCTGAAGCATATATATTTCAATCGTATATGTACATATAATTTTATTAAATCGTTATGTGATTATTTTCGATATTGTACTACGAGAGTATTTTATTTTCACATTAGTATACACAGTTTTAGGAAATTATAAAAAGTTTTAGGAAATTAATACAATTTTCTTTTATTCAATAAACAAATAAAGTACAAGATAATGTGTTGTAGAAAATGAGAAACTTTCCTTGAAATAATGGTATAAATGAATTTGTTTTTTTACTACTGAAACAAAATTACATGTGAAGAGACCATTAGAAAATTAGTTCAGATCCCCAAAGTTAATTTCTCAGTTGGATTATATTCTTTGTGTTTCATAATTATAGTTTGCAGAAGATAGCATCTGTGACACATCATTTATTTTTTGAAAATATACTAAAAAATTAAAATGTTTCTTTTTTCACTCTTATGTATTCATTTCCTTTCAAAAACCTTTTCTTGTTAGTGCGAGGTCTTTATTTCTAGTCTACTCATTTTTTAAAGAGTGAATGAAGCAGAGTCAACATAGAAGAAATGGAATGGATTAAAACAGTAGAAACATTAAGCAACATGTTGACCACTCAATATATTTAGCAGGAAACATCCACTAATAACAATCAAAGAAAATTCCAATATCTACCTTATGTGTAGTATAGATATAGAAGTTCTGATGGATATTGGATATAGGAATTCTATATTATATAAAGTTCAAACATGAAAAAACGAATGGAACATGGCTTCAAAAATCAATTAGTTCAGTAGTCTTTGTTAGAAAATTTAATTGGAAAGGTACATATCAAAGTTCATTTTGTGATTAATATGCGTAAATTTTATGTCTTCAACATATTATATTGTGGAAAACAAAGTATAATAAACATATTGAAGAAGCACTATATTTAACAGGTTTAACATAATTACATTTAAAATTATTCGATGTACATATTGTAAACATAAAAAGAATTCTAACATTCGTTGCCTATTCATTGTGGCACAAATTGCTGGTCGTCATATGACTCATGTATGTTATTTTGTTTATACCATGCAGTAATGATACAAAGCAATAATATAGTCCCCTTAAATATACTATTACAAAAAAAAGACTTCTAATGTTATAATTTGCATAAGTAGTATAATATTGAATATGCTGTAGAATGAATACATGTAAACTTAACTTGACAAATATCAAATATAAACGTCGTATCATGTATAAATTTTATATAGCTATAAATAATATTATATCGTAATTATTTTCTTGACATGTATATACCTTCAGATAGCAAATGCAGATGAGGAAATAATGTAGGTTTTCTTTGTTTGTGAAAATAACATTATTTGAATAATGTGTTGACGATTAAGAGGAAAAGATGAAAAATACAGAAATACGCAATATGCAGTATTGGCAATCATACCGGCAAATTGTCACAGTGAAGGGCAGACGTGCGCCCAAGAGAATAGCACGCACTTCTCTCTATGTACTACACGCACAGATGTTAGTCCACTCGTCCACTCTATAGGAAAGACTCTCGTACTTCCATGATAGGTAGTAGCACCTTTAACGGATCGATAATTTCCAAATCTTAATAGCATGGAACGCATATTTCTTTATTGTTCGAATTTGAACATATCAAACACCTTCATGAGCGTCTTAAACGAAAACTAAATATTGTAGCTCAATCTATGAAAACTCTTCGTTTACATAAAATACATTTGGCTACACATTCTTGCTTTTTACATTCTGCACAACTACATACATATCAGAAATTTCTACATTCTATTTTCGAGTCTAGGTTACTTAATAGTTACAGTATAGCAAAGGAAGTTTTATATCTCGTAACGTTATCAAAGTAGTAGTTCGTGATAAAGTCATTTTATTGAATTTCAATCGAAGAGAGTCAAGTTATCAGACGAAATTTTTCTCATGATGACGTAATATTCTATATCGTGAATCGTAAAGTTCTCATTGCTTTTCATTTTATTAGAATTTGTGTAGCTTTAATATTTTGGTACAAATTACACGATAAAATAATATGAAAAGTAGTATCATATTATTTACATAATAAATTACAGTAACTGAGAGTTTTAGGCTAATTGTAAGAATAGTTACTCTAAGAGTAACATTGAGTATAATAGTACTTCCCAACAAATTTTAACTTTCCTTGCATTTCGACAACCAGTAGATGATTGTTATAAATTTCTATGTGCTAAACATGAATCCGGAAGTTATTTTCCCCCACCAGCCTCAGTTTTTGAAAAAGAGATTCCCTCAAATTCAGCAAGTAAGCAATGTTTAAAGAGAGCAAGACGCCATTAGAACATAATTTAATTCTTGAAAGACAAAATAATGATAGTTCTTCAAGAGACAAGGTGTCACTTATAATAGTAAATACTTTTTGTTGTTCCTTTTTATAAAAATTATAGACAAAATTTTTGACGATTGTTAGGATAAATATTTAATGGATACTAATGTATTGAAGTTACTGTTAGTATGCACAAAACTATCGCTGGTGTTGAGAATCGTTGGCGGCAGCTCATAACGTGCAAAATTATGTTATTAATCCAAATTGAAATTTGCGTCCTACCTTTTTTAAATAAATTGAAAAGTATATGAAAAAATTGTTTAAACATATTTAAGCTTTCATAATGTTATAGATAATATACCATTGTACTTAGAAGAATGTATAGCGTCGTTGTGTATGGAAATTATTCATAGCTTTGACAATTGAAAATTGTTTACGTCTAAATAATTTAGTTTTGTCAATATCAAATTTTTCAGAAACATCTGCACAAAAATTTGTAGAGTCATATTAAACCGTATAATTTATCGGCCTAAATCGATGTATGAAGGACATAATAATTAAATAAATAATAATTATTTGTCACATTTTATCATTAGCTTAATCTTATTTATATTGGAAAAATACGTATAAAAATGTTGCAAGGTATAGATTAAAGATTTATTTACCGATACAAATTTTATCTAATTTATTAAAATAATGTTTTATAGAGACTCCATATTCATGTTCATATACATATAAAATACATCCTTTTACTGTTCACGATTATACAGACAATATATAAATTACAGTTTTAGTTTTATTTAATAGATGGTATACATTAAATTCATCGTACCGGCGCCCCTAAGTTAGAACTGCCCAAGTACAAGCCACCATACTGTATCACACTGTACGAATGACAATACAAACTTAGTTTCACACGCTGCTATTGGAGAACTTTGATTTTTAATAATTTAGCTAGTAGTTCAATGCACAACTCTACCAAATATCTCTATCAGATTTCTCTACCAAATATTTTGTTTATATTCGAGACTTATTATTTTCTCATAAATTGTATATACTTTATGTTATTAATTGTAACAAACGATAATATAAATTACATCACTTTGTTAAGTATTTTTTATCTCCATCGCTATTCTGTAGCTCTCCAAGTGAATTCCAATTCACTTACATAAAACATATAAACATTAAGTATGCACAGGTAACTACCAATGAAAGCTTAGAGAATTGCTTGCCTGTTTGGAACTGGTTATGAGTTATTATTACATCTGAAAACTGTTCGATTAATTCACGAATATCTGCCACCAGTTCGTAGTTTTCAAAAGTCATGTTAGTACGATATTTTGACGTTTCAAGTACGAATTCAACAAACAAATTTTCTTATCTCTTTATTACATTTCTAATTTCTACAAAACCACTATCAATGGATGATAAGATTTTCTTGATGAAAATGTGACTAACCAAGATATTGATTGAACAACGTGTGTCAGTAACATGTTACGCACGCAATTTAAAGCTAGAATACACCAAACTATCAGAGATTTTTTCTACGCATCAATTGTTATACGTATAAATATTGTCCCAATATGTCAGATTATTAGAAACTTTTTCGAAAATTTGTATCGGGTAGAAGGAAATCTTTATATTTTGTTACATTGATCGGAATTGAAAAAATTCGCAACTAAAAACGAAATCAATGGAAAATAAGAGATTTTCGAAGTACGAAAACGATTGCTTTTTAATCGTTACTGCATTCTCGTAGTGTACAGAATCAGTCAAATTCTAATGAGCACCACTGTGAGTAGCAGTAAGTAAGGATTCCCCTTCTAGTTTGCGGATGCCTACAGTTATACGTCTTAGTGTGTGTGTATGTTCCGACTTATGCATTAAAATACATGCTGTACAAAAATTGGAAGACCACAGTAAATTAAACTGAATTGAATTATTTTATATTATATAGATTGGATATGAAAAACTACAACGATGGTCACAAACAAAGCACCCTCAGGTTAGTTGTTTAACAAATATTTAATATTGAATGTGACGTATAAGTGTAAATAGGACCTGCTCCATTCTCATTGCTGAGTATTTTCTTAAAGTAGAAATTTTTCTGTATAATAATATAATTATGTCAAGCTAGCCAAGAAAAAGTGAAACGAAATATTTTTTAAAATATTATTGTTGAATGTATTTAATTATCTATGACGCAAACTATACTATTCTAGATACAGTAATAAGAATTGTTTAGATAACGTTACACATAAATTTATGCATGCATGTACTAAATTGTGTTTTCTCGGGTTGTTAAACAATATTTCATAATTGTGACACATAAACAAACCGTATATGAATATTTAAGGAATAATAAATGAATAGCAACATAAATTATAAATAATCTTTTTCCACCTTTCATTAAAAAATGTGAAAGGGTCTTTTCACACGTACAACTGTGAATTGGGTTTCGATGAGCGCATCAGCAGCACTGTGCCCTCCAAATCTGGGGGAGTAGCGCCGCTCGCGGGAATAGCCCACCAGCGGAGCGGTACTCGCTCTGCCCGTTCTGTGCGCCAACGAAATATCTTCGTCTAGACTGAAATATTTTCCGGGCACCGAACCTACAAAGTAAGTGCTAAATTTCTCTTCTTTCTCAGTAATGTATCGTTTATACTTTGGCTATTAATCTTTTCAATCTATTCGGTAAACTGTTCATTTGTTTCTGATTTCTTGCTTCTTTAGATTTTACGTTTTACAATCTGTTATACATATGTATATAGTATATATATATATACACGTACACACGTACATATATAGGTATAATATGCATATACAGGTTTATGTACGTATATGCATATATGTGTATGTATGCAATGTGTATACATGCGTGTCTATGTGCCTGCATACGTTTATGCGTGTGTATGTGTGCGCGATTGCTGTGTGAGTGTATATATTTATTACGTGTGCATATATTGTATATATATAAGTATATACATATATATATCTACGTGTAAATACGTACCTATCGCTATATATATCATCTAAATTATATTGTACTTTACACGTCGAACATATTCCTGTATATATATATATATATATATATATATATATATATGTACACAATCGCAGATATATACATGGTACGTACACTTGTATACACGTACGTAATATGAAAATATATGTTCCTAAACAGTATGTGCAAGACATCTTTCTATGTATGTATTCCGATACATACGTTAATATTTCATGTATATATATATATATATATATGTAACATACAAGCTAGAGAAATTTTCTTTAATTGTGTTTGCATAGCATTTTTAGTTGGAGGACACATACATATACACACGATGTGTAAACGATAGTGAATATGTGTACATGTATGTTCAAAAATGATTTCTAAAAATATAAATTACATGTGTTTGTTGCAATTGCTACAATCATTCACATTGGTATTTATTATTTATTTTTTTTATGCTCAGATTTGTTTTCTGTGTTTAATATTATATAAATTATTTTAATTTAATTTTAAATATTTATACATTTTGAAATGAAATTACTGAAAAATTTGTGTTTTTGTTGCAAAAAAGGTTAGTATTAATTAAAAGGATTTTCATTTGGATATCTTGTGCGCGCTTGCGATAGTTACATGTAACATCTCTTCATACTATTCGCAAATTTCTTATATTAGCTAACATATAAAACGTATTGGTGCATTTGGATGTAGGATATTGCTTTAAAACAAATAGGTCATCTTAATCATTAAATCAAATTCTGTGTAATCCTTGGAAACATCTATTAGTCCATTTATTTCTATTTGTTGCTCATGAAAAATATTTTGTAATAAACCATTTAATATAAGAAACATTTTATTTCCTGTATCGCTTTAAAATAATCATGAAATCACGATAACTACACAATAATTTTGATTTTGATAATTACATATATGTTTCACTTACGTAGACAAAAAAAATTTCAATGCCATTCTTTAATAACCCAAAAAATTGCTTGTCGCATATAATTGATCAAATTTTAATACCTGGGAACTTATTGTCTATCTTTATCCTTATCGTTTATTATCCTTGTTTCATCAAAGAAATTTAATAGTTTATTTTTTTTGTAAATATTAGTAAGTGTAATAAGATTTATGAGAAATCTATTATTGGTCAATTTAGTAAAAAACTGTCCAACATTAATCTTACAGTGTTGATGTATATCAAATTGACTTGTAACATTAGTGGTAATGTATGTCAGATTGACTTCATATCACTACACACTAGTGACTTGTGGCAAATTGACCCTGCATCACAATAACGGTAACTTGAAGTTAAATTAACTTTGCATCAATAGTGACTTGAAGTCAAATTGACTCCATATCGCTAGTTGTACTACTATTGATATGGAGTGAGTTTAATATCAAGTCACCATTATTGATATAGAGTCAATTTAATATAAAGTCACCATTGTTGATAGTCATGTTATCAATATTGACATTAAAATAGTGATCACCACTTGAAGGTTAAGTTACATTCACTTAATTATTCACTAAAAGGGAATAATCATGTTGTTAAATGCAGTCTACAGCTGTGTATTGCATTAATTGAATATGTAGGTACCTTAAATATCTTGTGAATTTTATGTAGCGTTTAAAGAAGTTCAACATGACTGTACATGTTTCCAACTCTATAGTATGTATAGTGGAGGTTAAGAATTTAATAGAGTAGAATACTGATTAAATTCTTCTTGAATATGAATACTATGCTATGTATACTTTAATGTAATGTAATTTTAATAGACAATATGTTTTCATCTTTAGTATTTATACACGGTGTTTAGCTGTGTTCATAATTATAACAGCAAAATGTATTACATGAAGTATACGCATAATTTAATTTACAAGGATAGGAATGCTAACAATAGTCTTAAAAGCATTATAGATAAGAAATTCACAATTAATTAAGATGTATAATAAATACTACCATTACTTAGAAGATTAGCATATCATAAAATGTGAGCATTTTTTTGGAAACCTATAAAATGATATGTTTCACAAGCTGGTAATTTCTTTACGTGTTATATTAACCTTTTATTAAATCTGTATATAATGCTAGAACAGGTCTAAAATAGCGAATTAATATGTAATCATAATTATAAAAATTTCAATACAGTAAAAAAAAATTATTTTAAAGCTATATAAGATTAGTACAGTAAGGAATTAAATGTTTGAATCATAGATTGAAATATTTGCTCGTTGCTTGTCTAGTAACGTATAATGCAGTATATCTCCTGCATAATCTAATAAAAGTTGCTTTTATACTATGTATTAGTATTTGTATTTTTGTTTTTTTTGTCAGTTTTCGTCAATAATTCTCTAGAAAAAATTAATTACATTTAGTAACTATTACAATTGTAATATTGTAAAGTTGTAATGTTAGAAGATATAAGTCTTATTTATATCTGATTTAGTGCAATCTTAACTACTCGTAGATATTCTTGTAATGATAACTATGAAGTAAACCCTAGTTCAATGTATAAGTAACATATAAAGTATTTTCTATGGAACAAAAAGTGACATTTCGTAATACAAAAAAAATTGTTTTTATTTTATTTGATTTTATAAAATTTAAAGTGCTTTAATGATATGTAAGAAAGTGTTTCATAGAATATATTTATGTTACAGATGTTATTGATATTCTACAGATATTATATGATATAATTTATTTATTGAGATATATTTATGGATATATTTCACTTTAAACTATTGTTATTTATAGAGATAGCAAATGAATTCGGACGTAGTTATATAATATACTTGTGTAACTCTAACAGAGATACATTTTCAAAATACTTAATATGGTTATAAAGATTATTATAATTTTTTATAGACAAAAATGATTTGTTTATGTTATGATGCAACTAACTGAAGGAGTTAATGAACTAACTAAAGGATCAATTGTATTAAAATGGGGTTTATTTAATTCTGCTGATGTTTACAAAATGATTGTCAACAATATGAGACAAACAACTAAAAAGTATGGTTAAAAAATAAAGCAAACATTGCATTTACGTGGAGAAGTCATTAAAAAAGAGTACTTGCAAGAAGGAAAATATTTGTAGTATCTTTTCAAGAATGGATAATATTTGATAAACGATTCAAAGTATGATTAAACTATAAAACAATAATCAGATGACTTGAACAGAGTAATATATGTATGTTAATTTAACCAATAGAAACAGTAAACATGGTTTACATATTTAGGATTCAATGTCTAAATTGTCAACATCAACTTGATAGCAACAATTATGCATTTTGATTATTTGAATACAAGATTATAATATTCATTTTATAGTGACATAGGAATTCCTTGAAGATTATAAACTCATTTAACATGCTGAAAATAAAGCTATATTTTATGGTCTTTTTATTATATCTTTTACACAGTATTTTTATAGAAGTTTTAGGTTATGTTATTATAGACTTTATAAAGTATAAGAAGTATTTCTTCTGCAAAAATCATTTACTTATTACATTTATATATGTAATGTAGTGTTCGTTGCATTCGTCTAAAAGAAACTTAAATGGTTGTTTAATCTTGATAAATTTGTGTAGTCTTTGATTCTATTCACGAAGAAAGTGTAAAATTGAATAAATGATAGAACTTTGATAAGTTCGGGATGGACCCTCATGGGCTCACGATCACTATGTGTATGGCCCAAAGTGATCGTAAAAATGTCAAGCGTGAACCGTGAAGTTTAGAAAGGCGCCGCGTCGCAGTGCACCGTGCGACGCTCGACGCGACGAAACCGAGCCCGAACCTCGAAAGCTGATGACATCAAAACAACCATCGCGAATCGCGACATTAATCAATACCAATCCTCCAAATTTTCTTCTCCGTTTTTGTTTATTTCTAATCAGAGTGTTAAAAAAGCATCGATGTTTGCACAATGAATGTTTGACTTCTTCATTTAAAGAGACTAAAAAAAGAACAACTAAATTTGCTAATATTTTTACTATATGAATCAAGGTTAAATGGAATTTAAACTTGTTTCGTACGCTAGAAAGTAGGAACGGTTCAATGTCATGTAAAGGGTTTGAAGTACTTTTTTGCATATACTGTGGTAGCGTTTGTCAAGATAAATACAACGATGTACTATATTATTTTTTCGTGTGATGTTATGTCATAAATTAGAATCCAAGCAGTTAGATGGGTTATTTTTGTTGTTAAAGATCACTTTGACACACAGTTCTCTCATCAAAATCATATGATCACGACTAAATTGTAAACGTATTCCATGCTGATAAGATAACGGTCATTTTGTGCAGTAAGGAGTTATTTTCATAATTATATTCAATGCTTTCCTTGAATTTGTTACCTTTGTCGCGTTTATGGTCGTATTTACACATTGTTTTTGGTATGTTTGATAAATTTTCAAGTCTTTGAAGAAATCACTTACAAATTTTGTGTTTCGAATGGTTCTTCTCCAGAACAAAAATTTTGTCAATTGTGCAATACATTTGTACAGTCACAAAATTCAGAGTTTTTCTGGCAACGTAAAATAAGGATTAACTGGAAGGGATTATGGTTTTAGAATGTTTTTTGGTTGATAAAGAGTAAAATTCTTACTCGTGTACCAATGGTGGCGCACGTAGCTTTGATCGGACATATTATGACTGCCTCGTGCGTCGTTATTGGAAAACTTAATATAAACTGCTGAAAATGAACAAACTTTTTGAATTTATTTTAAACGGTGTATTGAACCGATCTTTTGATATTATAGAGATAGTTTATTACGCTATTGAAGTAACTAGAAACATTTTTTAGAAACATTTTTTGTTAATATTTGCTATAGTAGCTCATGTCTAATCCACCGTTAAATACGCTACGGCAAAATAGCAGCTGCTGTAATCGTGAGAAAATCGAAATTTAAAAATGTTTCCTTAGTTTAAAAATGTGCTTGTATCATGAACATATTTTTGAGTTAAAAAGTAAAACGTTGAAGAATTGGTAACAGCTTACAGGAATAATTAACGTTTACATCAACAATTTTGCAATATCTTTTCTTATCTTCTTTCATTGTTACATTAAAGTTTACTTTTTTCGTGCTTCCGAGACCGTGTCACTCTTGCCTATTTAATAATAGCTGCGCTTCATTCACGTCAGCGAACATTTTGCATCGCTGTCAGATGACAAGGTCTAGTTCAAATATCATGTGTAGTACAAAACATAGGCTTTCATTAAGTATGCCTGCAGTTAATAATCACACAATTTCGTCCATTCTCACATCATAGTGTAACTAGCTGCTTAAGTCTCCGAATTTGCCCGGTTTTCTAATATATCGCAAAGCTATATATTTTTATAACTTCTTATGTTTTATTCATTCCCTTGACGTAATTAATTCAGCTTTTACTACTTACAAATCACTGCTGTGAGGTTTGTTGTCAATTAAAAATTGCTATATCTAGCTACTAATGAACAAAATTGGCCAAGTTCGCCTCGATTTTTCCAATTTTCTTAAATGTGTTTAAACGAATATTCTTGTAGGGATTTCTGTAAAGAAATTTCGATTCTTTTCACTACCGCTAAATCAGGCTCTCTCCTTAACAAATTCAGTACCTAGATCTAAATCTATCTTGTCATTTTTCTGGTAACGTGGTTCCTTAAACCGAACTTAATTAGAACTTTGACAAACTTAAATATACATAAAGAAGTAAACAATGTGATCAACTTTAAGAGCATATTCTGAATTTAAATACCATTTTTCAAACAATTTTTAGCAATCATTTTAAAAAGAACTATTACGAATCTTTTTGAACCAACAATCAAAATTATGTGAGTTATATCCTGTTTTGTGGAGAGTATTTTACAATAATATTTAAAACGAAAAATGAGCAATTTTGACTTAAAATTATGGACTTGTTAAATATTTTTTAGTCATTAGCATGTTAAACGGAGAAGAAAAACGTAAATGTTAAAAATTTTTAGTTAAAATTCAAAATGTTGCGAATAGTTTACCACTGTAATGTTACTCTGTGCGTTACCGATATAACTCTTATTTGTATGTCTTGTTTATAAAACAGGAGCCTCACTTGATACTAGAAAGCTAATGATTAAGTTTATTAACTTCTCAAGTGTTTTTTTTTTATTCTTTTGTAATTGAATTATGGGTGTGTTAGGTCATCAAATATTGTTTTGATCTAAAATGAAGCTGTTTTCAGAATTTCAGCGAAATCAAAGCATAGAATATTTCAAAATAACAAGGAGAGACACTAAAGTGTTAAAAACATTCTTTGCAAAAGTTTGGGCTTCAAACTTCGAGTTGTGGAAAATTCTTCTAGCAAACATTGTTTACGTTTAAACTGAAGCTATTTGCAAAATTTCAGCTAAATCGGGTGTGACCGATTTTCGGAAGTATAGCCAAATTATGTACTTTAATTTTTATGGGATCTTTTAAGGATTGTGTAATTGTTACTCGTTCCTCAGTATGGAAATGTACTTGCTACCTATTTATGGATACTGTCAAATATTTGATTTCTTTTTGTTCAATTCGTAAATGTGTTCTTGTAAATTTGAAACCATAGCTAAAACGAAATTTGGTAATTGAACATATTCGCTGTCACTAGCATACGAATGTGATATTGGCGATTTAGTAATGTATGTACATGAAGTTCGTTGCAACGAACTTTATGTACGACGTTACTGAAGGTCATGGTGTGTAGCATTATATTCAAGAAGCCTATAACTTCTCTTTCATAAATTCTTTTAATACTTACAATATTAAAGTGTAAAGTAAAAACATACGAAGTATTACCTTAGAATTCTTCAATTTAATAACTATTATCGAGGACTGTGTAGGGTTAAATCAACATGGCGTCGTAAGAGCAGACGTAAATCCACCAATCGTAAAATACACCGAGCGTGAAGGTACAAAGGTGCCACGCATCGAAGTAGAACTCGGCAGCTGAAACTATAGTGAACAGTACATACTGCGTGACATCGATTCGTGTCGATCCTTAGAATTTCATTAACGCCAGATTTACGGAGCACTAAAGGCAATTATTTTACATTACTTTTATAAAGTAATAAGAATATATCTATTACAATTTTTAGCGATTCAAATTTTGCGACCAAATTTTGCTACTCTGTTCTAGGTACAAATAACACTAACATGTTATGTAGTAGAAAGTTCTTAAATATTTTATTAAAAGGTTATAAAAAGAATATAAAATCTGGTAAATATGTTAAAGTATACAAATTTGTTGTTCAAATTCCACAATACAGTGGAAATAAATAATACATCTTTCAAATAATAGATAATCAATTATGTGATAAATTTTTTATTCATAAACTCATAAAAATATTCGGATTATTGGGATTACTAGAAAAATCGAAAGTATAGTCTCCCCTATTTATCGAAACTGGCGTCCATAATTCACGCTGTGCCCGCAACTTAGGTCAACGTTGAACGAGCATTTTCGGTTTTAAAGTGAACGCTACATAATTTACGGTTAAATTTGTCCGGAGAAAATTTAGAGAAATTCATGTTTGTCACATTAAATTATGATTATGACAATTAATTTTAAGACTATTATTATTATTTTATGAACAACAAATTTATTACATAATTGATTGTCTATTATTTGAAGGTTATACTATTTAATAATAGCTATTAAAAATTTCATTCACCAATAACTACTATCAATGATCGAAATGAATTTCACTCATGGATAATTGATATGAGCAATCGAAATAAATTTCTCTTATCGATAACTGTTATGTACGATCAAAATTAATTTCCCTCAACAATAACATTTACCAACAAGAGACAAAAATTTCGGTCATCTATAATCCTTATTTGTAAATAATACGATATTATTAGTCTATAAAATAATTGTTTTCCTTTCTTTTCGGTTTTAAACGTTTATGGACCCTGGTGATAGATGATAGGTTTTTAATATATAATAGATGTTTAAAGTTCATGTTAAAAGTGAAACATTTTATATCTGACAATTAAAATATGGAAAACTAGTTTAGTATGAAAGTTATTTCAAAGGAGGTTATCCGAAGATATGGAGGTCATCATTATGGAGATCATTATTTTATTAATCGCAGCTACTAGTAGCTAATTTTTGTGATTTTCAAAACTCTACTATCAAGAATTTAAGCATTTTTATAAATCACTGCAGCAGTAATCATAATTAAAGAAATAATTAAATAACTACAGTCATTTTATGCAGTAGTTTTGCAATGAATTTCGAATTGATTTGGAATAGATTTTAAGAAAAATCATTCTTCATTTACGAACCAAAAGAAGTTTAATAATGATTGTTTAAAAGTCAGGAACTGAAAGAAGGTGGCCGAAACTTTTGCTTTCAGATTTATATACAATGATGTTAAACTTACTGTAAAAACATGGTTTAAATTTGTATGGTTTCTTATGTTTTTAAAGTGAATCTATATCACAAAATATCAATATCAAAAATTTGTTTATCTATGACAAAACTTGCAATACGTTACACTACACTGCACAAGTTGCGTTGTTTTGACGTACCTCTAGTAATTACAGTTTATAGTAATATAGCTTTCTACAATTATGTTCTGTGCATTACGATTTCTATTAGATTAGATTCGAAATGCAAGATCATATTGTCTGACAGTGTTCGAGGAAAAAGAGGTAACAATCTTAGCTAGTAGAAACTTCGTTTGATATAGTTGCACAAGCGAATATGTTCACACGGATCCAGCATCGTCTTTTGTGGGACCGTCGGTATTGCGAAGGTTAATGTTCGCGGAGTCATTACCTTTATCTCTTAGAACTGCCTTCACAGTGACAATCACTTTTTACTTTGTAAGCATTGAATTAGTTGAACCAAAGTACCAATATTTTTTTCAATAAGGAAAACCCTAATAATGATTTTATTTGATAAACATTCAAAAGTTTGCAAAAGATATTGTGATACTTTTGTATATGATAATATTATAAAAAACAGCATATATTGGAAACAATAATGATATCAAACGGTTAAGTGATAACATGAATCATGATAAAATGAAAGAAAACGGTTATAATAAGATGAAATGCTAAGCTAATAATTTGTCTAGTTTGTAAAATACATTTTCGAGTTGAAAATGTGAATAAAGATGTTAAGAAGAGCACGAATTAATTTATACACTTAATAGATTCGTGTTGCGATAATTATAACTGTTAAAAATATTACGGAAACATGAAAATTTTCCATAAATAGAGCCTTTTTATTATACAAATTTTAATCAAAATAAGTGTTTGCTATATGCAAAAATAAAAATATTTATTCTATGCTATCATCATTTGTTAATATAATAATGGTTTTTAATTGTTAATAATATCCGCATATATATAAGCGGGAAAGTTTTTAAAAAGTCAACCGTTTTTCCTGAAAAGTATACTTGTGTTGTGTTACTTTACAGAAAGTGTGTAAAGTATAAGATACGAATTATCGGCATGTCAATATCGCAAATATAATTTTCGAATGGACGGTCAAAAGAACATCAATCGAATTTTGTCTAAAATGATATAAGCCGTTGTTTACAAACAATGATGTATATTTTAAAAGTCTAACGAGTTAAAACATAAGTAATCAAAGTTTCGTTAATTATATACCGATATCTTAGGATTAAGATATGTTACATTAAAGCATTAACTAAATAGTAATTTATATATTTCATTCGATTTCCAGATCTCCACTGGCATGGAGCTAGGAGCACATTGATAGTGATAGTCTACAAGGTGGGTAGTGATATTTTTAGATATTTATAACTTTAGGTTTCATTATCTTTTTATATAAATAAGCGATCTGACTAGAAATGATAAGAATACTTCAATTAATGGGTAATGATCCTGAATGGGGTCCAAATGAAAAAAGGTCATTATGTCAACTGTGAGATAGGGATGTAAAAGACAATAATCATTATGCTTACATTTTGGATGTGTACAAATTCTGCATTTATTCTTTATGGTTGCTATAAATGCTAATAAACAGGGACTAAACATTTGTATGGTAAATGCTATTAACTGAAATTTTGTCACAAGGAACACTATCAAAAAACCTTTATCCGAAAAACAAACTTCGGAAAACCGATTTGATTAAAAGTTTGTAAATATAGTAGAGATTCTGTTATTTAAAGGTTTATTTCTGTAATATCCTAGTACCGAAACATTTTATTATCTAAAAATTCCATTCTCTACTAGACGATAATGTATGTAAATAATACAATGATTAGATAACAGAACGTTTGAATACCAGAATATTGTAAAAACGAAAGAAAATGTTCAGATAAGGAAATCTTTACTGTAGCTTCATTTTACATAAATACTATGTTTGTCTGTAAAACGTTTTCAACATTTTAGTGTCACTCCCTGTTATCTGCTTCGATTATTCTATGCTTTGATTTCGCTGGAATTCCGAAATCAATTTTTTTTTAGATAAATATAATCTTTAATGATGTAATTGAAATCTAACTCAATCACAAAAGAAATGGAAAAAGGATTTGAGTGCTCAATTATTAAACATAATCACTAGCTTTGTAATATTAAGTGAGGCTTAATGTTCATGTTCTATCTGATGTATGATAAGTTGTGGCTTCATAAATTAATTCAAAGGACAGGGTTCTATTGGCAAAGCAGATATATAGTAACATTACAGTAGTAAACTATTTTTCAGAAAATTTTCTATTTTAAATAAAAGTCATCAAAAATTCCTGTAGGAAACATTGTTTTTACCTAAAAAGTGTCTGTTTTCAGGATATCAGTGAAATCAAAGCATATAATTGTTGAAAATTTAGGGAGTGACACTAAAACTGTAAAAAAATTAATTTTGTGTCTGAAATTTTGAATTGTGGAAAATCCTTCTAGCAGACATTATTTTTATGTAAAATGAAGCTGTTTATAAACTTTCAGCCAAATTGGGTGTAACCGATTTTCGGAAGTACAAACAAATTGGTAATTTGTAAGAATAACTCTGTATATGATTTATAAAGTTTTTCTACAGTACGACCAACGTGGTTAATAAGTTCATCATCTTGATTGTAGATCTTGGTTTCTATGCATTGCCTGCCAAAGAAGAACTGAGCCCAATGTTTCCACACAATTCTAGTTCACATGAGATTTCTACAGAAACAAATGCCTTCGTACAAAATTCCATGGTAAGTTTTAACTGATTTACTTATCAGACCTGTTCATTTTGATGTGTGAATTTGTGACATATTTCAATTGTTCCTTCAACTACATGACAATTTAAGTATAACCTTGACAATTTAAGTATCATTATCATCATCATTATCATCATTATTATTATTACAAGAGAAGAGAACAAATCTGCTTAACATTACATTTGTCGATAGTAGTACAGTAAATTCTCCCTAGTAGTCTATGTTACGGGTATACTGTGAATTTCCATGTGCTAGTCCTACGTCTATGTGATTTATAGCTACGTCGATACTAAGGTTCGACGGAGTCAGTCGAGCATGTGGATGCGGCTGCTTTGATTCGAATTCCCGGAATACAACTCAAAATACAATATCGTAACTTTTTTAATTTTAATATTTTAAAACTGATTTTTTTCAACATATTGCTGACAGTTTTTTGATTATAGTGAAACCAAACATGATATAGTTTGAACAAATATTTCTGATTAAAATAAAATCAAACACGATATAATTTCAATTACATTTATTTATTTAATACTTATTGTGTAATTCATTTTATTCCATTATCACTGTGACTCAAATAATAATTGTATAGTATGTATATCTAATATACTAAAATAATTTATTCATCACAAGTGTTATAACGATTATGTATACATGAAAAAGCTGTATTGATATTGTAAATAATTATGCATACACTAATTAGATAGGTGAAAAATTATATTCTATATTAAATTGTTTATTGACATTTCATCTTTGAAATCATGTAATGTCGTGGTTTACGGTGATGGTTTTCCTCTATACGTATACTAATAACGATACTAATTGCAACAATACATATATCACCAATTATTAATATCTCTAATAATAACACTTAACACTAGAAATTAATAATAGTTGTAATAAACTACAATAACACAATGTGGAGTTCGCACTACATAACGCGGTGTCTTAATCAAAGATTTGGACAAGAGTGATGAGTCGAGTCTTGTGCTCACGGGATCACTCCTCTTCTTCGATTCCCATCATTGCAGTATCGTTGGTATTTTTTCTAGCTAACTTTCTCAGGAAAATGTGGCTTCGGTTCCAGTCCTTGTCCTTCGTCGTCACATCTGTAATCTATTCGTTGCGCTATCGACACTGAGTTCCAAAGACCCTCGTATCTAGGCAGTGTCGACCTTCCTCGACGTTCGACCATTTTTAGTCCAAGATCTCTTAAAATTCCAAGGTTGATGGAAAAGTACAGTAAACTGTTCCTTCACACTCTCCGTCAAACACGTAGGATCGTTCAAACGAATGTTCATGGAATGAAGATACGTTTCTCCGAATGTCCGTCGAATGTAGGCACGTTCCTCCGAATGTCCATCAAATGGAGGCAAGTTGCTCCTAATGTCCGTAAAACATAGACCCGAATATCATAACTCCAGTGATATTTTCTTTTGAACGACGTACATACCTTCTTTGACGTTGCCATTAATATTTCATGTATAGTTAAGAATCGGTTTTTCTAATGCTTTCTTTGTTATATTTACAATTTGTGTAATGAAATAAAATAAATTATTTGCTACGCATAATGAATAAATATGTATAGTTTAAAGCATGTCATGTTTGGTTTCATTTTAATTGGAAGAATATAACTAATATATTAAAAAAAATTTCATGTATGAAAAATTAGAAATAAAAATGTTAAGTCAGAGTTTTTATTCTAGCATCAGTATGTATTCATATTAATGTATACTGGCATGCTTGGCCGCTGCCTTTTAAGTTTGCCGACTGCCACGAGTTGTTCCGAGTTTGTTCTCTCTCTCTCTCTCTCTCTCTCTCTCTCTCTCTCTCTCTCTCTCTCTCTCTCTCTCTTACTCTTGCTCAGCGAGAATCGCGACTGAGTTTCCTGCGATGTCGATTTTCAATTCCGAACTCCGACACTACTAGGGAGAATTTACTGTACTTGACAAAGTAAACTATAATATTATTTATAATTGCAATCCGATTTCATTGAAACACAATAGGATGACAGGTTTATACTTACATGCAAAGAATGACAGTTTATTTATTTACTTATTTAAATGATAAATGAAATTTAATACTATGGTTCAGTATTAATGGAAAATAATAATAATATTATTTTAAAAAAAGAATACAAAAATTCGTAATGTCGATAATGATGTATTATTGTCTGTGTTCAGTTTGTCTTAAACTTATTTTATTGTGTCAAGAGACGAATCAGAAGGAAGAAA
Source organism: Augochlorella aurata (assembly GCA_028455555.1). NCBI lineage: Eukaryota > Metazoa > Arthropoda > Insecta > Hymenoptera > Halictidae > Augochlorella > Augochlorella aurata. The sequence goes on along the minus strand of CM052158.1, from coordinate 600,026 downwards.
AATTTTCCGTGGAATTTTAATTTTTAGAGATCAAGGTGACGTCTAAGTTCATGATTGAATGTATCTTTTTAATAGAAAATGTGTACTTTTACGTAAAATGACATGAGTGACATTAAAGAAGTCATTATAAAAAGAACTTTATGATGACAAAAATTCGTCTTCCATTTGATTCATCTCTTTTTTTTTTTTTTTTTTTGTTACCGCGGGGGAAATCTGCACGTCAGACGCCCCTCGTAGCTCGGGGGCGCCGACGAGGGGCAGTGTGCGGTTTGACGCACTAAAACCCCCGCGGCGACCAGGGGCCGCTGTACCCCCTCAGGCGATTGAACGGGGGGCCACGGGAACTCATTCGAACGCAACCGCGGCCCCCCTCGCCTGGCCGGCCGTCATTGCTTCGACGGCCAGCCCGTCCCGGGGGAGGCGTGAAGCCACCTCCCCCTAGACCTTGATTCATCTCTTGAAAGCATCTCAACTTCCTAACAAATTGTTGTTGCTCTATCACAAGAAATCTAAAAGACTTTGATCGCAGTATATTTGTGTCGCCAGAAATTTTTACGATTTGGGAAAAATTGTCCGAATTTAAGGTGTTACAATTTCGCGAAGACGAGTTGTATTGCAATAAATATGGACTCATTTTAAAGATTACAAAACTTTCTTCCTCCAGTCATCGTTCATTTTCTAGTAAAATGTTTTTACACGATATAACGAATGGGAACTTCAAGACATAATTTTACCAAAAAGGTGTTACGAGTTGAAATGTTCTTACAAGCGTTCTTTGTAATGACATTCTAACATTTCATACACAATAAGAAATTTACACAATCAAAGGGCCTAGCCGATTAAGATGGTCAAAACTGCCCT
>CM052158.1:522556-590538 GCA_028455555.1 Augochlorella aurata | reverse complement strand
TATATATATATATAATATATATATATTTATATAATATAAATATCCGAAGACATTCGGTTCGTACTTGTTTCATCGATTTGTCAATCACCTTGAAATGTCTTATGATAGTCACAATAAAATTGTTAAATTAAAACTTGCCTTTATTAAGACTACTATTACGTAATCTCATTTTGTCATCGGAGAGGACCAGCTTTCGATCTAAGTAATAGTGGCTGTCCTTACATTAACCGTAAACGAAGTATTTCAATAAGCCATTGAGCTTATGCAATTGTTCGTGTCTTTAGTGCACGCTATGCATCAGTAACGCTAACGAATTACAGAAAAGACTTACACATGTTAAATGCAAATTTTCATTAGAATATTGTGTTTGTGACCTTCATGATCTATGATCATTGTAAGATTAACCCTGTGACTTTGGCATCAATAGTTATTTACACTTATTCACATTAGATTCACTAATAATGACACAATTAAATACATGTGTAAGAACAATTATAGTATCTCGACCGTTTTAAATAGGAGTTTGATACGCGTGTTCCTCGATGCTATACAATTTTCATCTGGAGTATTTGTTGGTATCATTCATATTTTTTGAGATGTTCGAGAATTAAGCTTCCAACACTGTACGTGTACAAAGTAAAGTAAAAAAGATGCTAGTAGTTATTTGCTGCAAAGACTTTGCGGATGTCAACTTACAATATTGAGGTGTTATGGTGTAATGGCGTAAAGAGGCTAACATTTTAATGTACATGATATTCTGGGATTGAGTATCTTAGGGGTAGAAGAGGGTTGCATTCCCATTTCTTTTTAAGTGGAGTGACATCAATTTTCATCTCAGGCTTTTTTTTCTTACACACAGTTATTGAGAATATTTTAAGTATCGTACTTTAATGAGCATGTTTTTTGACTGTTGTATAGTTAAAAAGAACTGCGTTTGTTAAGCAGTTATCCATTCTCATGGATGAACAACATTGTTAGCGTTATTTAGATGCATTGTGAGTTCTTTTCATATTTTTTCGCATTATCCTTTTTTCTATAGCTTGTCTATATACTTAGATAAGTGCTAGGTAGTCATTCCCAGACGACGCTTGCGCGGGAATCTCGCACAGTGGCGTGGCGCTTCAACCGCGTGAACGTTATGATTCTGAACTACGATTAGACTAGACAGAGGCCGTACGTCGCGTCGCGATTTGACCCGACTTCTCTTTTGGGTACTCGAATTTTATAAACTTTTGGGATCCTGACCCGATCCGACTTCAATATTGGGTACCCGAACTTTACGAACTTTCGAATCCCGACCCGACCCAATGATCATCCAACACAATCCAACTTGGAATTTCGGCTACTCAAACATTCTTAGTCACTATCTCATTCTTTGCGTAAATTATTCTTGCGTATACACTGGTCATCCCCACTATTGAGGAGGAACTCCCCTTGACAGGCTATGAAGCTCGATGTCAACCGAACGCGTAGTTTATTAGCTACTTCAGGATCGAATATTCGTGAGACAATACGTATAACGTACATAATATAAAGATCAAATTTGTTTGTTCTGGTTTCTTTTTAAATAAAACTTTTACCAATATATTTTTGAAAGTTTTCTGTTTAAAGTAAGACCAAACACAATATAACGCCAGTTTAATCAATATTAATTGTTCATCATAAACTACATAAATAAAAATGTCGTTTTACTGATTTCCTAACAAAATTAAGTAAATACTAATATGGAAAGTATATTTATATTTTTGATAAAATTTGTGAATTTATAAATTTTTGGAAATATGATCTTACAAAAATTATATCTTGTTTGATCTTATTTTAATCAGAAAACCTCACAGTTGTATTCGTAAAAGTCCCATTAAAATAATAAGAAATAAAACAGTTTTACATTGTGTTATTATTATATCTATCCTTTATTTACTGTCCGTTTTTACGTTTGGCAAAGTACAAAGGCGAACGCTGACGTTCGGTCTGAACTTTTCCAAGGACTGAAAATGTACCGATCATGCTTTCATAACTGCGACACTTTGGTCCCTAGCAGTGCAGTCGGAAAAATGTGTTATGCATGGAGTGGGTTTTGTAACACATGCGCTGGGAGTTCCGCACAATGGTGTGACGCGTCTACCGGGTGAACATTATAATTTTGTATTATAGTCGGACAGAATTTTTACGTCGCGTGGCGATCGTAGTTCAGTATTATAATGTTCACGTAGCAGACTCGCAACGCCGTTGTGCAGGACTCTCCGCGCATGCGTCACCTATTTCACTCCTTGCGTAACTTATTTTCCCGACCGCGCTGGTCCCAAGTTTCATTCAGTTATCCAATCATTACTAGATATGCGAATCGCATGTTTGCTGAAAGATATGCTTTTTCTTTTGTTTCCAGGCAAGTCCACCTTGACCAGTCGAAGCCCGACCTGCCAGTCAGTGGCGTCGTTAACCACAAAACACCCAACAAGAAATCACCTTCTAACTTACGATAATAATAATAATAATAATACTAAGAATAATAAGAATAATAATATTAATAATAATATTAATAATATTAATAATAACATGAATAATATGAATAATAATAATAATAGTACTAATAATAAGAATAGTAAGAATAATAATGGTACAGTAAATAATCGCTCAACTCGAGCAGTACATAATCATCAAGATGATCGAAAAACAACAGTTAATGCAACAAGAAAAAGAAATGAACCGGGCTCGCCCGGCAAATGTAAACCGGGCAGCTCCGCCAATAACTCTAAGTCTATATGTAAGACACTAAGTGATAATAAGACTAGCTTTAGCGTACTAAACATTAGGGTACTAAATATAAGCATAAATCTACGATTAACAGGGGATAAGTGCGCAATCGGTGAAGGGGTACCTAGCCTAGTTAGGATACCCAAGTCTGATCGCCCCTCATCAGGCCACTTCTCTCTCGACTCTCTTGACAATTACTCTTTATTAGGGTCCTGCCTTCATCCGGGCAAATACAATAACGTTAAGTCTAATTCTAGCCTCCTAAGTAATAATAACGATAACTACAAGTCTGTGATATTGCTCAGCTCAACCAATAACCATTATTTCCTCCGCGTCGAAATGGACGGTGGTGCGATCGCAATGAGACTAAGAGCCCATTGGAATTCATACAGATTAATGATGAACTCTTCTTTCGACGGTTTATTGTTAGACAAACGATTGCTTTCTGTGCCGCAGATTGAACACCGTAGAATTATGAAAATATTCTTGACGAATAATCAAATTGAGATGATCAAGATCCTGCAGAATTTTGTGTCAAATTATTTTAAGGACGCACGGAGAGAATCATATTCGATATGTTTATCATCGATCGAAATTGATGCGGAGAACACCGAGTTCCCAGTAACAGAGGAGCCATCGTACGAACAGGAAATCAGGGAAAGATTCTTGTCCGCTGCAACTCAGTCCGACAATTCTGAAATGTTTGCAGACCATGCATCTTTAACCGAAATTCAACTGATACTACTGAAATTTCAATCCACATATCTATTTTTGAAAAATGAATCTCGCCTTCCGTTTTACGTGAAAATGATGGAGAAATTACTGACGCTTACTCTAAAGGGCATAAAGACATCTAAGATACTAAATCTCCTCTCATCCGAGGTATTTGAAAGGTTATCGTGCATCCCTAAACAGATTTCGTTGAGAAGTACCGTTTCAAAAGTGAACACTACGTCCATAATTATCGAATTTTGTCTCATGGAAATTAACGATAAGAAGAAGGAGGCGGAGAAAGAGGAGGAGGAGGAGGAGGAGGAGGAGGAGGTGAAGAAGATGAAACAGCAGCAGATAAATATGAAGAGGAAGAAGGGGAAGAAGGAAATGTTGGGAAATATTATGACCATCAATATCGATATATCGTTTGTAAACAATAATATTGCGTTAACGAGCATTGAAGAAACCTGTAAAGAAATATCAAAGTCGCCTTTAAATTTCGTAATACCGAAGAAAGTTAAAATAAGTGATAGATCGTCGAACGAAGAATCAGATTTGATGACTAAGGAAGGGGATAAGGTGGCCACCAGTTCTTCCATTACGCTTATCGTTCCCGGAAACGAGCTAACTGACCAGCCTCCGCGACCTCTCCCGTTGAGAAACGCGCCGAAACGCGCACAATCCTCTCCTCCATGGCTCGACCTGGTCGCGAGCGAGCTGACGCAACGCGCATGTGTTCCACTCTCGTTAGATTGTAAGCTTTATGTGGTTAATAAACTTAGCTCTAAGGTGATTTGCGATTTTAGTATTATGAGGAAGGGGATACCGAGCCACGAGACTAGCTGCGAGACTAAAACTAAAACGACACATCTCCGTGTCCAACTCATGAGTATTTCTTCGACGGTGAATGGGAAGAAATTGGCCTTTAACGTACAATATTATATGACTGTGAACGAAGCGAATCGAAACATTGAAGCAGATCATCAAACCTTTATTTACAGTAAAACTATCGTGATCACTCGGCGGCATTCGTTGACAAGAGCGACCGCAATCTATCGTACAATTTGGGATCCAAAGAATACAAATTTCCGTGCTCTCCTCTCCGAGACGCTTAGAAGCGCGGGAGTCGCGGACAGTTCAATCACGACGGGACAGGATCGGACGACCCTAACGCCCGCAAAGGCTTCGGACACTAGCACCGCGCCAGGTGGCAGCAAGGTGTTCGGACCCGGCGGCAAACTTACAAACAGCGCTGCGTCTGTGTTCCTGTTGGAGAACCGTAGGCGAATGCTCGTTCATTCGACACTGACAACCTCGAAGAAAGAATATCCAAACGTATGGTTTACGATAAGAACCTCCGAAGCAATAACTTTGAACTCGACGGAAGAAACAATGGCAGAGATGTTGTCCTGGGGAATTAATGGTATTAGTGACGTGGCAACAATTACTGTTGGTGCTCTTTTATTTCAGGATAATGTTAAGTCTAACGAGCCTATGGGCGCTTATTTCGTGAACTATAGCTACTCGGAGCCGTATGTGCGTGACGGCGCCGAGTTTGTTAAGGCTCTTTCTAAGTCTACTATAGGGAATAGATTTAGCTTTAAGGGGGAGAACCAAGCCGAGTTCGCTCTCTACATTCCTACTACGACTACCTGCAAGCCTACGATGACGCTTAAACGCCAATCTGCATCCCGATTAATCGGTGTACCTGGATCTCGGCCGAACTACTTCGAGACATTATGGCCCGACCAAATGCACACTCCTCACGATTTTTATGACAGTCTGCCGAACTGTAGAACTGTGGGATATCGCAATGATTCTCTTCCAGAGCGTAAACAGGAAGAACTAGATTCTTCGCGATCTTTCAACTGCTTTAACGAACAAATGGCGCGTCGAGACGCTGACAAACCTATTGATTCTAATCGAGTAGAAACGATCAAATCTCAAACCGCTATCCGTTCGAATGGCAAATGCTATGGCGAAGCGACAGGGGTATTTCGTTTTCGTGGACCTGAGGGAACTACTAATTGCCAAGACGCGACGCGCGAGTCAATGGAAGACAATGTTTCTATTTATTACTCATCGTGCTCCAATTCACCGAAACGAACCAAACAAGGACTTCAAGATTTTGCCGATGTGATGACGCTGGAAGAAAACATTTCTTCTCTAACAAATCTCTGTGATTTATATCGATTTAAAGAGACGTACAAACTACACACAGCGGTCGGTTTTCATGCTGACGGGAACAGATTGCCAGGAGATCTAATGCATTTCGATCGCTATGCTCTAATCAAATTGACCCTACAAACTGCCCAGTTCGTTGATAATGAAGATTCTCATGGAAACTACCCGGAACCGATGAAGACTAATGCCGTTGCAAGCCGTCAGTACGGTTCGAAGAATTCCGACAGGTGTCAGACTCAGGATCGTTCCAAGAACAGCCAAGACTCGGACGGAAGTCCAACCACTTCGACACAACTGAAAGAAATCGTCGTCCGTACGAAGAATTCGGTTCCTAACCGCTTTGTAAACGAGAAAACTCTCAATTTGAATAGCTCAAACCGAAAACATCTCATCGATCGTGTAAGGAATCTCGTACCAGCGCTCACAGGAGGTTCCAACGATACTCTACAAACCCTGAAAAATGAGCTTAAGCGCGTGTTGGCTCTTCTGTTTGGACCAGTTTACGATATGGGAGAGCCCATTCTGGACTACAAAAAGCGTTGGGACATTCCTGCTATTCTTAGGTTAGCCGGCGGTGGTGAAAGTTCATTGAACAACAGCGGATCCACGAATTGGGGATCTACGCAGGCAAGCGCTACCAATAACAATAACAACAATCAATCTGCTTGGGGAGGGACGTCGGGAAACCCTTCCGGAAACAGCGGCAATTCCGGAAATTGGTCCGGGGGCAATGTGAACAGATCTGTCAGTGGCAATCCCAATTCGAATCAGAACACAGGACCACTCGGTGGACAAAATGTTCCAGGTGAGTCACTCATTTTAGATATTCTATGGCTGTAACACTTTGATTATCACTTTAGTAATATACGTGACACAATTTATTTACCAATATTAAAAGTGAATGTTTACTGCAATCTAGTAAGTAAATCAAATTTCTCTAGGATCTACGAGGTGTAAGAGAGTTGCAAATATAATTGCTATAGTGAATCATATAAGATTTTGTGTGATTTGTGGAAACTAGCAGTCAACATGCGAAGGCGATGTTCTGGTTTAGAGTGTCTTTGTTATGACGTTCTTAAAACGTTTTTGAACAAATTAGAAGTGTTTTGTATTGATTCTTTTGTACACATATTTCCCATTTCTTTACGTATACCTGAGTATACAATATATATATATATATATTTAATTTTTCAAAGTTCTACACCAGAATACCCCATTATCTTCTTTCCTGTCTAATAAATATACCTAGTAATTGATTATTTGTCTAATGACATCCTTTAACAAATTTGAAACAAGCAGATTTTGTTATAATTATCTCTAATAGACAACGATATATTTGTGTTTGAAGTAACGGTGATTAAACTCGTGTTAGAGTAAGATAAGCACATTACTTTTTTTGTGGTAGCCCATCGTTATAGATTGCTTTGGAGACTTTATTCTACAATTGAGTTCAATAACAGAATAGTTAATTAGTTAATTAAATGTGCGTGTACTCCACAAATTTTCAAGTTTTCTTTAGAACGAGATCTCAAATAAAATGTTTCTGTTGTTTGTACTCCACTTATTTTTTTCATCAAACTATTTTTGTTAATTTCATGTTGCAATATTTCCTCTTTATGGTTGTACTTACGGCAACCTCTGTAGCATCGTGTCCTTATTCTCAGTATACTGTTGAGGCTTTCGAGTGTAAGCCGTCTCCTTTTTATCTCAACGTTTCGCAAGCATTGCAGCTATCTTCATCAAGGGTTGAGTATAAGTGGGTCACATTTTGGTGCTTAAATTTCGAATCGAGAAAATTTTTCTGAGAACATTGTTTGTATGTAAAATGAAGCTGTTAGCAAGATTTCATCGAAATCGAGTGTATCCGGTTTTTGGAAGTACAGTTTAGTTATTAATTAAAGGAAATATTGTATAATTCAATTTCATACACAGTATCTTTTTAAACAAATAATGTTTGCATATTTATCGAACTTGCTAGAATGTCTAAATGATACTAATATGTATTCACGTTTTGTAAACATGTTGATAAAAACTTAGAAGTTAAACGAAATACGTACAATGAGTATATATTCTAAATATTAAAGCAGTCAATGAATTTTTTTTCTCTTGCATGTGTCAAAACTTTTCTTATCAAGCCAAAAGTATATGAATACATATTAGGTAGCTACTTTACCGTCCGTTGTTTAGTTCAGATAGCATTAATTGCTATATGAATACTTTCTATGCTAATTGGACAGTCTCCTACTCGTTCGACACTATCACAAACACAACAAAAACGAATTTGCAGACAACAAAACATTTTCAAGTTTTATCTCGTTTTGTTACATAGAGTAGTGTAAAGTAAGAAGTGGGATACTATATTCGATCTGCTTTTTAAACTAATAAAGTACTTTGTCAAATGAATTTATACCGTTACAAGTTCCTGGGTTACTTTGGTATTAACGCAATGTCTGACGGGGAAATCTTTCAGGTAACGTGAATAAGATGAATAACCCGAATCAGCAATCGAATCAGCAATCGGGCCCACCAACTTCACAATCAAGTAGCACAAGTCAAGGTGGTCAAAACAATAATCAGTGGTCACAAGGGATGTCCAGTAATCCTGGAGGACCTGGTCAAAACCCTTCTATTCCAAATAATAATAATGCAGTGCAACAACAACAGCAACAGTCAAACTCCAATAACAGTAATAATCAACCAAATAATCAGGGTCAGGGGTCCGTAAACACTAATAATACACCTGCTAGCAATAATCCTTCGACAAAACAGCAGTTGGAACAATTAAATACAATGAGAGAAGCATTGTTCAGTCAGGATGGTTGGGGTCGTGTAAGTATTATTACAAGTACTTGTGTATGTGCATACGTCTACCTTATAAGAACAAAAATTTATTTATACATATATATTTTTTGAACGTACATTTATTGATAAAAAAAAAAATAAAAGGAATATGATAATCATCATATTAATCATTCGTATGTAGAAAATACGTATTAAATAGTTTCTTTATAATTATGTTGTTTGTAACTAATAATAAAGGTAGACACGATTTAACATAGCAAATGAATATGTACATATAGCATCATCCTATACTACAAGTTCCGTAGTGATACAAAGAATTTCTTACTGTTTTGCAGCAACACGTTAACCAGGACACAAACTGGGATGTTCCAACAACTCCAGAGCCTAGTTCGTCTAAAGATGGAGTTCCTGTGTGGAAACCACCAGTAAACACTGGTACAGACCTGTGGGAGGCCAATATCAGGAACGGTGGTCAACCGCCACCTCAGCAACAACCGAAAACACCTTGGGGTCATACGCCAGCAACAAATATTGGCGGTACTTGGGGTGAAGATGACGAAGCTACCGACTCATCGAACATGTGGACTGGGGCTCCCACATCTTCTCAACCGAACACTGCTGCAGGGCAGTGGACAACGGGCACCGGTAATCAAGCCGGTATGTGGGGAGGTAATACTAGTCATAACCGAACCCCCTCCCGTCTTTACTACCTCAAATACTTTTGTTTAACCTTATAGGCAATTTTGAAATGATTGAAGGTATACAATTTATTTATACTATAAATACGTACAACATATTATCCTTTATTTCATTTGACTATACCATCCTATTTGTTTCATTTAATTCTACTTGATCAATAACTTGATGGAAGTATGGGTACAATCCCCATTTATATATATATATACTGATAGATTGCTTGCTCTCTTGTTCAACCGCTTTTAATATCATACGTATTCATTGATTGTTCATTTATTCATGCACATCTGAAGATAACCCAACAAGCCCTACTGTAAACTCCTGTTTATCCTTAAAAGAGTATCCATTATCATTAATGTTATTCACTGATTTTCAATATTTTGTAAAGAATAATTAATTTTTATTAATTCGTGTAGAGCATCAACATTTAAAAAACTTGCTAATACAATTTCAAAAACAAATTCTTTAAATGTGATGGGAATATAATTAGTAAAGCGTTTCTCTATCAAGATAATGCATTTTTTTTATTTATTACATCAATTTTACATAAACTTTTTTGTTTTGACTAATCTGAAAATGAAAGTGTATGGTGGGAGATATCTAATTAATTAAATTTCATTGTAGGTATTCGAAATTACATCAACATATCAAAAAATCAGAAGATAGTCAGTATCATCATTGGATTGACAAGAAAATTATAAGAACAATCAGAAAAGAAAGTATCGTTAGCATTTTTAGATGATCAATTAAAAAAATATTTGTGGAATCATTAACAGCTGTATATTAGAACGCATATACACGAACAATTAGTAACACGCGACTTAAATAATCTTCGCCTATTTTTGGAATCAAAATAATTATCAAGGATGATCGTAATTTCAAATGCTATAATGAAAGCCATACATCTAAAACTTCCAATTTTGGATTTGCAAAAAAGCAATTGTTTGCAAATTTATGTTTATGTATTTTTAACTTGTCAATGAGTTAGCTATATATTTATTTATGTTTCGTCTTAGTGAATACAAACATATGTGTGACAAAATATATAACCCGAGCTACTAGATATTTTTATCAGAAATTAATAAATAATATCTCATTCCAAAATATAATTTTAATCACAGTGTGTACTGTTAACAATATATATGCTCCCCGCGAGAAATAGATCATATCATTAATAATAGTAAAATTATAAATATCTCCTTACGCTTAAACATATAATACGTATTTTTTATAGGATCGAATTGGGCTGACCCAAGAATCGACCATCGTGATCCCCGTGATCTACGTTCCGTTGATCCTCGTGAAATACGAGATCCGCGTGATCATCGAATGTCTCTGGATCCTCGAGAACACATACGTGTAATGGATCCTATGGCTCGAGATCCGAGAATGACAGATATGCGCGGGGACCCGCGAGGTATTTCCGGAAGATTGAATGGTGCAAATGCAGACACCATGTGGGGCCAACCACCTGGACCTCCGCATCATCAAATGGGACATCAACACCCTACTGGTCCGCCGACGAAAATGTTGAATCCTTCCAGTATAAATCAGTGGGCTGCTCCACCCCCAAAAGATATTATGCCAGGAAAACCATCAGGTTGGGAGGAACCTTCTCCACCGACACAAAGAAGAAATGTTCCGAACTATGACGACGGTACCAGTCTATGGGGTAATGCTGCAGCTAATCAGAGGACCATCCCTGGAAGCAAAGTTTCTCATTGGAAGGATCTACCAACACCAAATGTTACCAGAGGAGGTATGTGTCTTTCTATTATACGTTTATTATTATTTTCTGGGAAACCATATTTTTGAATTAAAAGAGCAGTCGGAGGAACAAACGGTTGGGTCTAAAAATTATTAACTCTAATAGAGTTTGAAGAACTGAGATTTTTAATGCATTAAACTGGTTTTTTGTAGGCTCACAGTGTCCTCCAGGCATGCCACAAAACAGAATGCCTGGTCAACCTGCAATGAAACCAGATGTAAGTGGACCAATGTGGGGCCATCCTGGTGCCCCCGGAGGGCGAAATGGTAGCTGGACAGAAGGGCCACACGATACAGGTTCATGGGACGACCCGAAAACACCAAGTACGTGGAATGAGGCTCAGTTGAATCCAGGCACTTGGGGCGGACCCAGTACTCACAAACCCAAACCAATGGGACCTGCTGGAAGTTGGGCAGATACCGATATGGATCATTCTCCTAGTTGGGGTCATCCTACAAAACCCATACTTACAAAGGAAGTCATATGGGGCAGCAGAGAATTCCGATATCTCTGCGACTTAGGATTCAAAGTACGTAAAAGTCATTAATATTGATTGTTGCAAATTTCTGTCATGATACTTTCGTAATAGATAGATTGTTGCTACATAAAAATTTTGCCTGCAGAAAGATGATGTTGAATTAGCATTGAGGAATCGTGAGATGAACAGAGACGAAGCTTTGGAACTTCTCAGTCAGATTCGGCCTCTAGATCAATGGAGAAGACATGATGCACATTCTACTTATGATCCAAGTAATCAGGCTACAACTGCACAAGCATATCCCAGATTTAATCATGTCGCACAGCAAATGTCTTTTCCACCGGTAAGATGAATAATTTTAATATTCATCATTCACATTCCAATAGCTTTTTATTTTATAACACCATGTATGATGCTTTAATGGTCTGCTGTCGGAGCAGGTCGTGTCTGGGGGCAGTCTTTTCAGTATATAATAATGTAAATTCAGTTTCGACTTTCAGTTCATTGTGTGCATTATGTTTCGTTGCCCATTTCTGTTAGTGTTAGAGAGCTGAGCAGTATACATTGTCATTTGAGAGTCCTAATTGCGCAGTTAGAAAATGAAGAATGCCTCTTTTTTTCTTTGCTAGCGACAACCAGAACATTTTTGACTCTGTTCGAACATGTCCGATATCTGAGCTAAAGTATTCTTATGGATACTATTCTGATAATTAACGATTAATTGTAGGGTGCTGGAGTAGCAAGTGGAAATACAACTGGTAGTGTAGGAGGATCGGTTGCTAGTGCAAGTTTGTTGAAATTACAGCAACAGCAACAACAAGCTGCTGTTCCTCTGCAGCAACAACAACCTAGTGGCAATGCACCACAACCACCCTTCAACCAGGTACGTTTATTAATTATTATCCTAATCGTATTGTTCTGTACTTATATGTTCTCGTAGAAGAGTATTTTTAAAATTCACTAATCAATATTCAAAATATTATTCTGTGTTCGTTTCAGCCTTCTAGAACTCCTCAAAATCAACCAAGTACTCAGCAGCTGCGCATGTTAGTGCAACAAATTCAGTTAGCCGTCCAAGAAGGTTACTTAAACCATCAAATTCTAAATCAACCTCTTGCACCTCAAACTTTAATACTTTTGAACCAATTATTGCAACAAATCAAAGTTCTACAACAACTTCATCAACAGCATTCGGTACAAAGTACTATGAAGGGTAATGGACAATCGGTCCTCCAAATCAGTGTACAAATTACAAAAACAAAACAGCAAATAGCAAATTTACAAAATCAAATTGCTGTGCAACAAGCTACCTATATGAAGCAACAGCAGCAACAACAGCAGCAGCAACAACAGCAGCAACAACAACATCCTGCTCCACCGTCTCAAAGCTCAGAATATTATAAGAGTTCTGTTCATGATCCCATGTCAGCCTTGCAAAACAGTTTTACAGAATTAACAATGAACAAGGAGCCTCCTATCGTGAGTATCTCTTTACTACGACTATAACTTGAAAATACAATGAACGAGGATTTTGTTAATATTAGTGAACAAATATAATTAATGTATTTATATAATAATGGAATGTCACGGCGTGAAAATTTTTTTGTGGTGTATTAAAATTTTTTAGTTTAATCAATCAACTGTTTATTGAATGGCTGAGTCGTTTAATGTCTTCCAAAGATAATAATCCTACACGATATGGTAATAATCTACATCTTGTTGCAGAGTCAGCCACAATCAAGACTGAACCAGTGGAAGTTACCTTCATTGGACAAGGATGGAGAGTTAGTTACGAATGAATTCTCGAGAGCACCTGGAACTACCAGTAAGCCAGCAGCTTCATTGGCTGGTTTGACACAATCACACAGTAGTCCTAACATGAATCCTTTGTTGGGTCAAGGAGATGGTACATGGTCCACCAGACTCGGAGAGAGTGGATGGCCCGATCCAGGTAATACGGACTCTACCGATGGAAAGGATTGGCAACCAACTGGCGCAGCTACTTTCACAGACCTTGTACCTGAGTTTGAACCGGGCAAACCATGGAAGGTAATCCATTTCCAATACCGTAGTTCTTACCACGTTTTTTACAATGTTCTTTATTGGTTGTTTCTACACTTGTTGGTGTGAAATGTTATTACTTTGTTTTTTGAAATTAGTATGTTCAACTACGTTTTACAATTCTATTCTTTCATTACTTTCCTCCGTATTGAATTCATTTGTTAAATATTTCATAATATTTTATTTTAAATATTCAAATCAAATGGCTGAAGGTAGAAAAGAAATTGAAGAAAGTACTGAGAAAGATACGGAGGGGGTAGAGAATCTTTCAGGTCCACCTATATTTAATTTCATTTTAGGGTACACAGATGAAGAGCATCGAGGATGATCCAAGCATTACTCCCGGTTCTGTAGTTCGTTCGCCGTTATCCTTAGCTACAATCAAGGATCCGGACGCTATATTCAATTTGAGCAGCAAGACATCACCGCCGCCTCCTCAACAACCTACTAACCTTGATACGTCGATACCAAGTTTGAGCAACTCTACATGGACGTTTAACCCACCTGCTACTACCCCTAGTGCATTCACCAGGTAAACTTGTAAAAATTCTCTCATAAAATAATTGCCATGAATTATAACATGACAAGATGTTTCTAACGAGTAGTTGTCAACTATAGGACAAATACTTGAAACAATTAAATATTACTTTACAGCACTAAAATTACGTGGGGTGAGTCTGCACCACCGCCAACTGCAGTCACATCTGAACTGTGGGGAGCACCTATAAGCAAGGTTCGTGGTCCACCACCTGGTCTAGGCAACAAAGCCGCCGGAAACACGAGCAATGGTTGGACAGGCCTCGGCACTGTCAGCAGATCATCCAGTTCATGGGGTCTTCAATCGAGCACAAACGCTGGCTGGGTTTCCACCTGGCTACTACTCAAGAATCTAACTCCTCAAATCGATGGTTCCACTTTGAAAACTCTCTGTATGCAACACGGCCCCGTATTGGACTTCCGATTATTCCTTAATCATGGAATTGCATTAACCAAGTATTCCTCACGAGACGAAGCTGTTAAGGTACAGTAATCATTATATGCCTTGATTTGTATGACAATTACATGTTCGTTTACACACTTAATTGTAACATACTAATTAGATAGCAGATTTTATTCAATTACAACAAACATGAGTGTGTGAAATATAAAACAGCCATAAGGATATAAGAATATTACTATTTAATTTTCGGCATATTGAAACTCTTTGGATAAGAAATCAATTTTCATTTAAATTGTTATTTCTAACAGTTCTGATTTTACTTAAAAATTTACATTCCCATAATAACCTTCCATTGATTACTTAGAATTTAGACATCTTTATTCATATCCGTATATGTATAATTTTTTAAGTTAAATTTGATTTAAGAGAAATTTTCTGACAAAATACAAAACTTCAAGGATCACTTTAATCGTGTTACTAATCGTCCTTTAGCTTTTAATTTCACTGTTACTCTCACTCAGTAGATAATTAACCAGAAAATGAAACGGTGCTGGAAAATAGCATCCACTACTGTGGAAAATGTCTTGCTTTTGCTCTAATTTGATGTGATTTCAATGAAGGCGTACTGTGATATCATACAAAAATAATGTTTCCAAGCCAAGGGACTCATAATTTGTCATTTTTCCATACAATTATACAACGTACGAAACGTGCAATATGGATTCCTATGTTAACATTTTAACAGTTAAAATGGAATCAAGTTCAAAATTATTGCATGACTATAAGAAATGGATATAGGCTTCCTTGGCAATCGAAATGCTAATTGGTCAATCCCTTGTAAATATCTATTATATCCACAGCATCTATTAATTTGTAAAATTTCAAAGTATTATCATTATAAATTCTTTGTGTAAATTCTCAAATGTTTACACACTATTACGTAAATTTCACATATTTGATTTAAAAAAATGATTTCACATGAGGGACATATTTGAAAATGTCTCTTCTGACTTTAGGAATTTCCGATTTATTTATGTTTTTATGAGATTAATTATAAATATAATTTATAATATAGTATAATTATATATATAGTATAATTTTAATCGACAAGCTAACCCACGTAAATAAAACGTGCAAACCAGTTTGTCCTTCTTTAACTATCGTATGTAAATTTATGTGATTGAATTGTAATTAAACTGTACATCATTTTATTATTTCACTGTCATGAGAAATACGTTTTCAGTCGACTGATGAATTTACAATAGTAAACAGCGGTATGGGTCTTAATATATAACTTCCTAATAGTTGCCGAAAAATTCAAATTCTAACAGTGTTGTAAAAAATTCTAAAATTATCAGACATCTAGAGAAAAGACGAAATTATTTGTTTCTAAAAACAGAAGAAACATACCTAAAATTTGAATATTGTTTTCCCTGAGTGAAGAGTATTTTTTCAATCTTAAAAATAGCTTTTCATGAACTAAAAGGAGAATGATCTTTTGTAATATAATAATATCAACATGTACTGGTAATATTTTTACAGGTAGTAGAAAATATATATGTGCATCTTAATGCAAAATGTCTAAGTTCATATGGAATGCAAATTTTAATATATCATAACAATGGATATTGTGAAAAATTTCTTTTATCGACTTTCTTAATTGTAAATATTAAGTGATATTAATTTGTATTAATCAGTTTTTATGAATTTGACTATAAGTGCGTAAAGATCTATAGCCCTACTAATGGCCCTGATACCATTCCAGTGCGACTGCGATTGATTTCACCTGAGATTACTGCCTTGATTTTTAATATTATTACTAGTCAAAGTGAGGAAAGTTTGGATGGAAATGGAATGTCTTAGCAGATGTGAGTAGTTGCCTCAAGAATTAGTGGTAGAGATATCTCAATTTGAGTATTGATAAGAAACTATTAATTAAATAAGAAACTATTCTTACTAATAATAACTTCTTATCAATAATCAAGTTGAGATATCGTCACAACCAATAATCTTTTTATCCTACCTGGCTCACTACATTTCTGTAAGGAAATATATATAATAAAAGAAAGTTGACCTTTGTTAGTCCTTGACGCATTCACCCAAGAGCAATCAACCTAACAAGATTCGAATATGCAGCCCTTAAAGTCATTCAACTTTTATCCAAATTTTGTTCACTGCAATAAGGAATAACGATAAAAATCAAAGTAGTAATTACAGGTAGATCGCATTGCATAAACACAAGTGGTGTCGTTAGAAGAGATGATTGATAACATGTTGTATGATACTTTAGGCACAAGGGGCTCTGAACAATTGCGTACTGGGCAACACGACTATATTTGCGGAATATCCAGCTGACAGCGAGGTACACACATTGCTACAACAACTGGGTCACGGTGGTCAGCAGCAGGCTGGAGCCACAGCAGGTGCCGGATGGGGCCTGCGACCTTCGAACAAAAGTGGTCCGCCCCCTGATACTTGGGGCGGTAGTTCCAGTCAATTGTGGGGTGCCCCGCCGAGCAGTAACTCTCTATGGAGCAACGCTAGCATCGACAACAACGATCAACAACGTACTACACCCAGTTCTTTGAATTCGTACTTACCCGGAGACCTTCTGGGAGGTGAGTCGATGTAGAGTGCCGCACGGAAAGGCGATATGACTCGT
The DNA here is from genome assembly GCA_028455555.1 of Augochlorella aurata. Taxonomy (NCBI): domain Eukaryota; kingdom Metazoa; phylum Arthropoda; class Insecta; order Hymenoptera; family Halictidae; genus Augochlorella; species Augochlorella aurata. The sequence continues at coordinate 573,479 of CM052158.1, read as the reverse complement.
GCGATGACCAAGCCTTCTTCTTCACGATACGTCAATTATATTGCGCATTGTCAGACGGGTCGGTTCTCTTGAATTAGTTACTTAAAAACTTAAATTAGCGCCGCCTATATGTGCACCGCACATATATTCGTGCATCCCAACTTGTCGTGTGATTCCGCCACCAATAGAGGATCTGATATTTGATTCTTTCTTTTGTCTCTCGTCTAAATAGAAGTTCAAAATCGGGATTTACGAGGGAGGAGCTATGTTATAAATTTTAAGGCTTTCGGTGTGCGCTGTGTTTTCTCAACGGTTTGAGGTAGTACCATTTACAATTACAATTGATAATCCGCGTAAATACTGTTAATATTACGCGTACTATGTGATGATCGCGTACTAAGCAGTTTTAAATCTTAAAAATTAGTATTATCGTTATGTCGCTTGTGTTACAAATCTTTGGTGTTTTGGTATTCTAAGGTAATACTAATTTCATCCGATGATATCCGCATACGAAGCTGTGAAACGCGCATCATTTTTTTGATAGGCTCGTTTCATGATGTTTGAATCATTGAATTAGTATTATACTTCCTACGCAGGTCGCGTTCTTATTAATAAATATATATTAATAAATGGATATTAATAGATATATATTAATAAACATCGCAGCATATGCACTTGTTTATACCTGTACGCATATAGTACGTATGTGTGCACCTATAAACGAGTGTATATGGTTAAATATATGTGTGTGTATATATATATAAATATATAAATAAATATATATTTATTTATTTATATATGTATATACATAAATTTCTGATATTCCGATTAATCAGCAAACATGTATTTTTAATGTACTACAAAGTTTAAGTTGGTACTTCGGTATATTGCCGCGTACTATCCATCGATGTTTTAATAGTCCTGATATTATTTATTACTGCACGCGCATGCTTCTGCAGTGCAATATACTTTAGAGGACGTTCAACTTTAATGTGACGAAATATTGCATTTTTCAATATTTAGTTTTTCGACCAGTTGTTATTGATTTATCTAGTAGTGATCCTGTAAATGAGTGTATTTACTAATGCGTTATATTTAATAAACGCATATTAGTAGATTTTTAATTCGTAAGGTTTATACAAACTATCACAGCACATATATGCTCTGACCTCCTTTAATGATATACCTAACTCTGTACGTCGATTTTTTAAATATTATATATTGGTGTATGTTATAATTTTTGTTTCGGTTATTAATAATCTATTAATATTTAAATATGCGCGTGCACATACATTAATCGATATATTAAAACATCGATGTGCAAAAAGCAAATTTCATTGAAGTGACAAGAAATTTTGAGCTATTGTTGTGTAATTTGGGAATTGAAGCACAAACGATAGAGAGGTAAAAAAACTACGCGTCTACACCGTAGCCGTTAGGTTCCAAGAAACAAAAAAAAACTAATAACTATATATATATATATATATGAAAAACGTCGGCTAGTTTTAAACGTGGCGCTGCCAACGCTTTCTTAGGGATGTGCGTGTAAGAAAGTAAATTATGATCGATGGTCTCACGAGTGTTCCACATTTTTGCTCTGAAACAGTTTCCTTTAATCGAGACTGCAATGCGTATTATATATCAAACGTAGACTGTACCAATCTAATCAAAACAGGAAAAGTGGCAAAATGAAATAAGATATAAAATGAAACAAAGAAAATGAGAAAAAGAGAGAAACGAATAAGCAGAAAGAAAAGATCTTTAAACGAAACGAAGCGAAGATCCTCGTCGATACTACGGGCTATACCTACCTCTTCCATTAGCAACGGGGAATAAAAGAATCGACTTTTTAGTGGAATTTTTATTAGTTTAAACGTAACAGTAGCAATGACGACATATAGGTAATAATTGCTATCAGAAATAATCGTAAACAGTAAATCGATATGGATGGTAATTATTTTTATATTTTATCGTAACTCTTAGAAAAATCGAACGAACAAAAAAAAAAAGAATTTTGACGAAAATCGGGCTGAACCGGTTTGCAAGATAGTTGTGTTTTAAAAATTACGTTCGCATGTTTGTAATTGTTGTCATCATTTTCTATATAATGTGAAAACATTTAATTGTAATGGTATTCTTCATCGATGTGCACTGTTACATTTTTTAAGTATTAGTCAAATTTTAATACTATTACTGTATATTATATACTACTACTGTGTACTACTACAACTACGATTACTACTACTATTTACTATTAATTCAACTAAAAATCGATTCTTCGTCTTAAAATGTCCAGACACTTTTAAAGGGGTAGTATATCGGGGTCCGAATTCTTGCGACGACAACAAAAACGATACCAAATGTTATCGCAATAACGTAAATTTTATTCTATATTAAATCTAAATGCCACCTGTCGTGCCAATGTCCAGCGTGTCTCTTTACCACTTACTAATTATAGAGTTATAACGAATATGGCAATTTGATGTTTTTTCTCTAGCTATCTTTGTCTGCCTGCCTATCTGTGTGTCTGTCTGTCTCTCTCTCTCTCTTTCTTCTCGCCCTTTCACACCTCTCTCTCTCTCTCTCTCTCTCTCTCTCTCTCTCTCTCTCTCTCTCTTCCCCACCCGTCTCTCTCTCTCCTTTTCTCTGTTTCTCTCCCTCTCGCTCTATTCTTTGTAAAGTGATTGATAGCGAGGAGAATATATACCACTTCCCATTGGTTGATAGATATGACAAAAAGATCGTATTCAAGAAGTTCATACAGACGTAAACTTCGAGCTGATATTCTAAACCAAATTTTTCTTACTCGAAGAAGTTTCGAATTTTCGAGTCAAACGGTTTTTTTATTCTGTAATTATTTGTGATTCAGATGTACAAACGTTCTTCTTTAAGTTTTTTTTCCTTTTTACATATGCTTACTTTCCGATACGGTGCGATTAAAGTTTTTATCAGTATGTTGATACAAAAAATGTTCTTCATTTGCAACGTTATTATCAAGTTGTGTAAGGTTCGGAAATTTATGTAAACTTATTATTTTAAATATGTATAGTATCATGTTTACATGTGAGTAATGCCAATCTTCGGATGATACTGATTTTGGGGGGGGGGGGGGGGGGGCACTTTTAAGCATTTTTTATGATTCGTAAATACTGTGGTCCACGGTACTGTTATTTTAATTTTGAACGTCTGTATTTTCGAGAGGAGCAAAATGGAATTGACTTTGAAAATTCGAATGACCAATCAAGGCAAAAAATAGACGTTGATGCTAGCGTACATTTCTGATTGGACCATTGGGAGGGTGGTTCGATGATATAAGAGGGGTGAAAATAAGATGTAGAATCGAGATCTAGGCAAAGCCTTATTGCATTCTCATCACCCCCTCCCTTTCCGTTGTATGCATGTAACTATGTGGATATTTTATGCGCGCCTGTAAGCGATACACAAATGTATGTATGTATGTATGTATGTATGTATGTATGTTTGTATGTATGTATGTATGCGTGTGTTAAACGTATATAGAATACACATGCATACATACGTACGTATGTATGTATGTGTTGGACTATATACAACATACATGCATATGTACGTACTTACGTATGTATGTACATACACACATCCAAACAAACAAACATACACAGAGATAGATGCATATACGTGCATACATGCATACATACGTATGCATCTTGTGTGCCTGCGTAGACGATCTGTTTAAGCGTGCGTGTATATGTATGTTTGTGAATGATTTCAACGTCAAAGGTACCTGAATGGACTGATAAACATACCGATGGGGAAAAAAGTGTTTATTCATTGCACAATATTTTCTTTCTGACGTTTTAAAGTATATCATAACGCCCTCAGACCTTTAGTCTTGCTCAGTTACAAGACTAAAGCTCTTTTTTACAATCTGCTGCTCAGGCAGACAAAAGATTATCGCGTAATTAAACAGAGAGCGTGCGGGAGATCATGCGACACCAACTTCGATCTGCGTCAAGTGCCGATGCATTTTAAATACTGATATGACATTTTTATTCTCTGGAACAATGATTTTTCAGGACTATTAGCATTTCAATATTCGTAGGGATTTAAATGGTTTTATGAATTTTAAGTTTACTAGTACACGAAACTTAACGGAAATTGAGAAATTTGGGTCATCGATGCTTTACACGGCGTAAAAGAGATTAGGTTTATCGTAACATAGGAAATAAATGAAGGGATCAAAGGAAAAAAAGATTTGGTATCTTTTAGTTTGGGATCGTCTAAAATTTAAAAGGCTCATTCTTTAAAAATCAAAAGTTTGGAAAATGTGTATGTTAGAATTTCCATATTTATTCAAAAGTTATAGAATGTAATGAATTTATGTGTACACTTTAGTAGGTGTGAAATTATTGATAGATGTGTAAGTAGATAGAGAACTACTTAAAAATATAAAATTCCCAGTAGTAAGTTCGGAAAACCAAAGAAAGTCGATACTAGAAAACGTTTTTTTATCAATTAACTACTGTCCTTGGTAATACAAGTAAATGTCGTATAGACAAGGAGTATAATAATAGACTGATACATGTATTCAGTCATAAATGTTAGATTTGTTTTTAGTAACAGGCTTACACGTTTATGACACAACAACAAGAGTAATGTCGTTTCGTTTGAACAGTGTTTTATGTTAGATCTGTGTTATATTATCTTCCTCTGCAAGTAAATTCTTCAAAGAATTTGTATTGAGTAATTTTAACTTTACACTACATTATTTAACACAGGTGAAAATGTATTGTCTGGGAATGATTATACATTAAATCATGCCCGTTTTATAATATTTTGGAAGACGCTTATTAATATTTTATCTACTATTAATATGAACTGCTAATGATATATTAGTATATAATAGTATTCACACAGCACGCGCGCGCATACACATGCTCGCGCGCGCAAGCACTCTTTAAACAACTTGTTAGGTGGCTTACACAAGCTGATAAGTAGTTAGGTGTAACTTCAAATGTATATTATATCACGTATTTGTCTAAAAAAAAACACGAAAGAAATGAAAAAAAAAAACAAAAAAAAAGAAAAGAAAAAGTATTTGCGCTTCACGTCGCTGCCCCGAGATACTTCCATCAAATGCTACGTGTTACGTGAGTTGGTACTATATTATTCCAATACGAGTAGTTTCAGTGAAGGAATAAGAAGTTTACAAATCTTCAAGAATTTATTGTAACTTAACATATGCATTTTTCCCTTAGTTCAATTTTTCGAAACTCTGTTGATTTTGAGTACATATAAAATATACTACGTATATTTAACGAGATATTCTGTTTGCAACGTAGAGTTTTAGAGATGAGTTATTTCGAGATAAGTACTTGACACCGAATTTAGAGTGACTACAGATATTCCGATAATACATATAATTTATAAACTTTCATGCTAATGCTTGGAAAAAGCTGCCTCTGCAACTCATCGAAATTAGTTGATGTTAAGCTTCTATCCAGATATCTCAGGTTCAATGGAACCATTGAATTATAACAATAATTCTAGACGTAATGATTCTATTCATAATGAAAATAATAATGATTATTACGATAATAATTATAATAGTAATAATAGTAATAATAATAATAATGGTGATGATAATGATGATCACGATGATACGACGATGATGATAATGATGATGACGATGATGATGACGACGATGATGACGACGATGATGATGACGATGATGATGACGATGATGATGACGATGATGATGATGTTGATGTTGATGATGATGATGACGATGATGGTGATGATGATAATGATGATGATGATGACGACGATGATGACGATGATAATGATGATGATGCCGACGACGACGATGATGCTTATGCTGATGATAAATAACAAAAATAACAACAACATTAATAGTAATATTTCAACTATTAATAAGGGTAACAACAATAGCTGCGACGATAATTTATTTGAAAAATGTAATAGCACTGATAGTAGTATTCCAGGTAATAAAATGATAGTGACAGTAGTATTAATAAAAGCAGTAAACATTATAATCGTAGTACTAACGAGGGTAGTTGTCCGAGTAGTAAGTTGGTAACGATGTTCACAAATTTATATATAATGTATGTCATAGTAATAGCAATCGTAACGGTTAATAGTGCCGTTGATAATGATAGTAATAGCAGTAATATTATTTAATGTGATAATAGTATTAACCATAGTATTACCGCTATTACTATGGTTACTGCCTTTGCGCCTGCTGCAATCGTCATTCTTTCAATTTTTATAATCAATACTATGAACACTTGGTATTTTTGTGGTTGCTATTTTATTCGTTACATTTTACGTTACTACTATCACTGAAATTGCTGCTAATTTTACTACTGAAACGACTACTATTGTTACTGCTATTGCTATTGTTAATACACTGCTACCATGGCTTCTACTGTTACTACTACTGTTGCTACTATTGCTACTAGTACTACTACTACTACTACTACTTCTGCTACTATTACTACTACTTCTACTACTACTTCTACTACTACTACTACTACTACTACTACTACTACTACTACTACTACTATTATTACCATTGTTATTGTCACAGATATTGATTATTAACCCTTTCGCTGCGAACAGCGCCTATAGGCGCTCAGCTATAGACGCTTCTCCTGAGCGAACAGCGCCTATAGGCGCTCAAGTATAGACGCTTCTCCTGAGCGAACAAGTGCCTATAGGCGCCGTGTATTTGTTTTGAATAACTAAAAAATAATGGCCATTAATTCTTTAAGATAAAATCAAATAATTTTATCCATAAATTGCGCCCCTATCAATGGGCACAATTAATTACTAGCATATTGTGTTATCCGTGCGGACAACCTTCTACGATCGCGCCGGCTGCGGAGAGCGCACTTCTTTTCTGAGCGCTCCGCAGCGAAAGGGTTAATATCGTTGCTATTGCTGTTTGCGCTGCTTTAACTAATTTATACTACTACTGCTGTTGCTGCTGCCCCCCGTCCTCCTCCTCCTCCACAGATTCTTATTTATACCATTATTATTACCATTAAATATTATTTACAATAGCAGTGTGTCATGACTGTTATTATTACTATTATTTTGAGTGCAATTATTGTTACTGCTGACATTACTATTACTACTACTTGATACTAAAATAAAAGAAATGAAATTATTCTATAATAGATGGTGCTGCAAATTAGTGCTGCTGTTACTATTAGCGTTACCACTATTATCACTGCTTCCGTTATGGTTATTAATATTTACGATTACTTAACGCTACCACTACTTACTATTGTCACTACTGATTTTTCTTACACCTGTGATAATAGTAGTAAGAGTAATAATAACAGTAGTCGTGGAATGATAATAGTAGTAGGTAACGTCAGTGGCAGTAGTCACAGTAGTTTTTAGAGGAAAAATAGGATTAATCATGGTAGTAGTAATAAGGCTGCTAATGATAATATAAATCGTACGAGCGAACATGGCGACGTCGTTACTGATAACAATATTGAATAACCAATAATCCGTAAATACAATAATAAGAGTGATGATTATGATAACGATAATAACAGTAATACCCAGTATAATATTAACGGTTACAATAGTAATAATAATACTATATAAGTATTAATAGTAGTAAGAGTAGTAGTGATAATACTTGTGATGATTAAAGTTGTGGTAGCAGTAACAGTAGTTTTAGTCTTTTTTTCGATGAAGCAGCAGCCATTTAAGGATACGTAACGATAGTATTAATAACGATGAATACCTAATAAGAGTAATGTTATGATGAATAATGAGCACAGGTCTGAGGGCGTTTAAACATAGTAAATGTACTCCTGTTGTGTTCCGCAACGTGGAACTTAAATGTATATCGCAAAAGGGAAAACTAAATTTATACGTGCGCTGGTACTTCCAACGACAATGTTCTTTTTCTTGTTCGAGATAAGACCTAAGAAACAATCCATTATATCCTTGATCGTGAGGATAGACGGCAGCACACTCCAAGTATGATCGAAATATACAATACTTGTAATTGTAAACGTTTGATATACAACTAAGTTAAAGAAAAAATACGAGTACATAATCGAAATTTTTATGACACTGAGGGTGAAATGTAAAGCTTTACGATATAACTCAACGACTTCTCTCTAAGTAATCGACACTTACACATATTTCCAATTTTTTGAGATTATTCATTCCCACGAATACAATCAAAACTACTCCGGTGCTACGTAATGGTTCATTCACAATTTTCATTTGATGCCTACGTTCTACGAGAAGGATTAGCATTATCCTGCTATCGCAAAGTTCATTGGAAGAGGAGTTTTATTAAAAATCGAGGAATAATTCTTTCTCGTATTTTTAGTAAATCAGTTGGTGATGTACGTTGCGTTGCTCGAGGCCATGCAATTGATGAGAATTGTGGAAAATGTGATGAACAAGGAAACAGGCAGGAGAAGTGTTTATCGAGTGACAGCCATTTTCCTCAGTGTTGTTAATTACCATTCTATAAAAGAAGAGTAATATAAGATACTAATGAATAATTAATAATTAGCATGGTACATGTAAGGGCCAATCAGTTACGTGATGTTAGGTGACACTACAGTTTCTTGTGCGCATGCGCGAAAACTACGTGTTCTTTTTCCCTCGTGATACGCTTCCCATTTGATTTATCCGGTTTTACCTGGTCATTTGTTAAATCTTCGCCGTTCTTTCCCGCTTTACCGCCCTGTAATACTATCGATTACACGTTCGTGCCTAACCTTCGCTATAGTTATTGGTCTTATTATCTGTGTTCTTTGGAAACTTCTTAATTTCATCCGAATTAAGGTGATTCTCGGTTGGTTCCTGATCGGAGACAGTGGGTTTAAGCGAAAAAGCTCGAGTCTTCTCGCTGTCTCCTTACTATTATCTTATATGTACTGTCGTCGTGTCGATACTAATCAACAGCATTATATTTTTGTTGAACACGAATACTTCCGACATAGTTTCACTTACACATAAAGATAAACGATAAAACGATAACGATCAAAGTGTTCTTAAATATGTATCGTCGCACGCTGAATTGTTTGCGAGAGTTCGATCGATTGTATTCGTTGTTTGCGAGACCTATAAGCTGCGTGACAATTCGCGAAATGAAATTCTTTCTACCATGTGTTTATGTATGTATATGCTGTAATATTTTTACTACTAATTAACCTCTGCTAGAATCGCGTTTCGTTTTTCGAAAAGCTCTTTATTTATTTATTTATTTTTCGTCGAAATTAAGTTCACAGTCCGACCAACAAGATATGAAAGTTGGAGCCTCGAAGGCTGCAAGTATTTGTTACAACGCAATCCTTGTATTAAAGTAATGATATAATGTTGGATGTTTGTAACTTGATAAATTGTTATCGTCTTTACTAAACTAAGGATATACATACATCGGTATGTGGAACATTGGATGACGTGGGAGTGGGTTTGGGGGTGGGGGTGTGATCGAACGATATCAAGCGTATTTAAAATGTGAAGCGGAGAACAAGTTTTAAAGAAATACAGTCAATATTGTTGCGTGAATCTATCTATATGTATATATATATGTATATGTATATGTATATGTATATGTATGTATATATATATTTGGTCCTAGCTGGCTTCTCCCTTTCGGGATTTGATTGGTTTTTTCTCTTTTCTGGGGCATAACTGTGTGTGCATTTGGGGCATGTGCCATTGTTCGTTAATTCGAATTAACATACGCACGCGAGACAACGCGACGTACGCGGGCATATCATATTTATTAATTAATCGTTGGAAACAATTAATTAATAAATATGATATGCTAGAAATTGTCGCCGGAACTCGATCGTTCGAAGTCTTTAACGAATGTGTCATTATAGGTGGGGAAGAGACGTGACGAGTATCTTAACTTACTTTAGTCGAGTTGTCGAGTCGAGATGGACAATTAATTTCTATATTTCTTGCGGTAATTTAACGAATAACTTTTTAATAACATTTAGAAATATTATTTTTATAATTATAAATTGAATTGTCCGAGTCAGTAAATTTAATAGCATAAAGTTCTAGAAATTAGAAATATTTTACATAGCTTTACAGTGGCTAATGACCAATAGGAGTCGGGAAGGCAAGTGTAAACGTAACGAAACAAACGGATTTATACCTGATCTTTTGTTGCAATATACCCAGAATTTTATGTACGACAAAAATAAAGTTGAGTGTTACAATATATACGAAACCGTCATAAGTGGAAGTGTCACTATCGATTGCCGACTTTGTCATATCAGTAATGTAGAGTTGTTGACTGTGAAAATGTAATCGCATCGAAACTACCGCGAAGGTGTTGATACTTGGGATGGAGGTGAACTTTGCGAATGAGATCCGCGGATGACTTGTACCGATCTGTATATCATTTCAAGGAACTTTAGTCATTCTCACTAGAATAGAATTCAATGTGCACGTTAAGACGTTTTCGACTGCAATCGTGTCCTGTGATTCTTTTCTTGACACATACACATATGCACGCACCACACGTACACAATGCCCACTTTCAAATGAGATCGCATACTCGTTTTCATATCGAGGATCCAACGACTGGCGAACCATTCGGTGAAAATTCCACGTTTCCGTATCGCCCTTATACTTATACAATCTATATTATACTTAAATACGTGTGTTGTACTTTGTTTAGTGCCGTGCCCGAACTATTATTGTATACTAACGGTAGTTTGTTAATGGCCAATTATACGGGAGATTAGGGAAGGAAAATCGATGCCTAACCGGTAAATATCGACAATTTCTATTGCCGAGAATTTCCGTGAATAATACCGATACTTGCCGACACGCAGCATTGTCTATAATGACAACTCTAGTTGTACACGTGAACGAATATTGATGTGTAATTTATTTAAAAAAAAAAAAAAATGAAAAAAAGAAGAAAATAATTCAACTTTCATACATCTATGCTCACCGCGATACAATTATATTAGACATAATTATTCTGATAGTCTGATTTTGAAAAATGTAATACAAGTATTGTTTAACAGTTGTAAACGCGCGTGACCAAATTTTCATTGTTTTCACCTTTTCTTCGATTAATTTCTCGAATTAAGTTTCTCCTGTTCTCCGGAAGAGAATGCAAAGACACGAAAGCGACAAAGTAATCGTAGATTTTAATGCCGGAACCCTGAACACTGATCGCAGGATTGTTATAGTCGAGGCTGGTTTTTTCACCAATCCGAGACAGTTACTTGTAAGATCTATCAGTTTCGCGTCATTGTTATTTCGATTAGGAACGAACGAAAAGTTGAGGTTCATCAAAACTTGTCAAAAAGCCAACAGAAACATTCTCTGTTAGACTCTTAAAAGTATGCTTTACGAAAATTCAGAGAGATAAATATGCCACTTTGTGCCAAGGACGTTACAAGACCCGCGAACGGGATACATACTTATAGTTAAGCGTAATTGCAGTTTGAACGAAAGATTCTTAAGTACACCAGTAATATCCCTTACGAGAGAGAAAGAGAGAGAGAGAGAGCGAGAGAGAGAGAGAGAGAGAGAGAGAGAGAGCTTTAACTATTTCGTATATCGAAATCGTGTAACGATCGGTGAACGGAAATTCAAAATTTCTCTGTGTAAGGCTACTTATAATAATGTAATATGTACTAACGTAAGATTTGTGCCGTAGAAAATTTCTTCCATCTGATAGAATTCGCCGTGTGTCCCGAAGAAACTGACTTCCGCGGGTCCGACTCTCATAATCAGGGGAAACGATGTAACGATGCAAACGTATTTTCTCTCGGATTAAACGGATCAAACTACGAGAAAAATCGGACGTCGAAATTGTACGCGAACGTACAAGAATGATCGGGCATAGTACACGAGATAATGCTACGAACCTTGAGAAAAGATATACAGAGAGAATGATCGCGTACCAACTAAACCTGAACGATCGTCTACTCTACGTTTAGCGACAATCTTTGCACTCGCGAGTAACGTTTGTCGTTCGAGGAAAATTCCAAATTTACAAGATGAACGATATTTTGCTAATTTATTTATATTTATTAGGTTTTCAGTTGCTATGCATTGAATTCCATGCGTGAAAAAAAGACTTGACGGAGCGTGTATATTCCAAATAATCCGGGCCAAATAATTCAGAGAGGAATGTATGATTTACAAAGTATATTACGACTTATTACGTATAAGCCAATCAAATTTCCGTGAAATTTTTACGCACACATCCTATCTGATGTAGATATCGAATTAATTTAGTACAATTTCGTAGGGCTCTTTTAAAGTAATCGTAACTATAGAGATACTCGTGGAGAAACATATATACAAGCATCGATTCCATAGGATTGTAGGACCTCGGAGTAATTTAATAGCTGTTTCGTAGTGACGTCACTCGCGTTCACGATTTTTGGCCGGTCGTGGTCGTCGGAATCAAGGGATTGGGACTCACCGCCTGCTTGTGCTGGCATTTGCACAACTACTAATACTACTACTACTACTACTACTACTACTACTTACTACTACTATTACTCCTACTACTACTACTACCACTACTACTACTCCTCCTACTACTACTACTACTACTATTACTGATACTATACAACAACTACTATTACTACTACTACTCCTACTACTACTACTACTACTACTAATACTAATACTAATACTAATACTACGACTACATGTAGATAGGAACCTAACCTATCACAAGAGATCGCAACAGACTTGCGGGACAATTCGACGCAACTCTTTGAACGACGAATACTGAAGAACCACGTGCGAGACAAATAAAGCGCGAGCCGGTTTCATTTCGCTGCCACAGACACGCTGCTGACCAGAACTAAAAACTCGTGAACTGGCGAGCACGGATTTGTATAAGCTGTATAATTGTTTTGAGAGACAGACCAAAGCCGTTTTCGTAGAACGGTGTGCCATGCGCTGATTTCATCGAGTTCGGTAGGGAAAACCGGCCGATGATTTCAGCTTTTAGTTGTTCGAACGCGCGGTAAGATCGGTTGATGTGCGTTGGAGGATTTTTTGTTTCGTCTGTTTCTGTTTAACTTCGATCGCGAACCTAGTGTTAGCGATACACCCCTTGTGCACACGGCTCCAAAGAGAAAAACATTCCGAAAGGACAGATGTGGTAAAACGGAAATTGAAGGGTTGAAGTGGACAACTAACATTTCGAGGAAACGAGTCGATGATCGCTTAGCATTTCGAGGAATCGAGTCAGACTTTTTATGCTGTAAAGTCGGGTGGTAGAAGTAACGTACTGGGACACCTGCCTGCACATCAAAACACACGTAAACACACACGCAAAAGAACATTTACACACGTACACATATATACCTTAGTGTGCATTAATAGATTTAAAAATTACATTTAAAATAAACGAACAGACTTTTAAGCATATATTATCTATCTATATACATATGCATATAAATACAAAGTATAAATCTATATATTATATATACGTATAGTAATCATACACAACGTGGACACGACGTATATACGTATGTACACATACACATACACAGACACTCATTCGCGCGCGCGCGTATATCTACATATATGTGTATAAACAAATACATGTATGTATATACATATATGTTGTATGTACAACGTTATATTACACTTTACCATAAACAGTTCGGAAATGAACGCTGATTGATAAGGTAATAAATCATTGTAAAAGAATTACTATGAATTAATGCAACAAAATGGACTAATTCGCGTGTAACCTCTATTCCTAACAAGAATAAAAAAATAATTTTAAACAGATTACTAATAATTAATTATAATAATAATTAATAATGATAGTAATAATAATGGATAGCGATTAAATAATAGGTATTAACAGTAATAATGATTGTAACATTGATTAAGATGTGACATAATACTAACAATGATTGAATAGAGAAACCGGTACGAAATAATAAATAGGGATAAAGATAATTATGACAATTTTGCGATTTCTTCGCTGACTAACGGTATCGAGAGATATATTCACAAGTAGCATAGCAATTTAACGACTCCGATGAGGAAGCTTAGGTTAACGTTTCAAAAAGATTCGGAAGACAATTTTGCGTGCGTTTGCGCGTGCGCGCGTGCGTGTTGCATGGGTATGTGTGTGGGAAGAGGAGGGTTGACAACGACGATTCTACACTTTTTCAGTTCGTATTGTACAAAGTTGTTCAACGATGTTGCACCGCTGAATATTTTCTGGCGTTTTCTCTTTCTTTTGTCAATATTTCATTTCTGACTTACACAACTTCCTTGGACAAAGTGTAGATTGACAATTTGATTAATCATGTTCGCATGAAAAAATGCCAGTTGGAAAGAAAAGAAATTTATATGGACTTCTTGCACGTTGATGTCCATTATCGCTGTAGCCATTCAACTTTACACATATCAAATCTATTAAAATTGATTTCAGTCGAGCGAACTCATTCAAATGCAATTTATGCCTTATTACCCACTCGTCAAAAAGGTGAAATTCGGCTCCGTGCAATCTAGCTCTGGCGACTCTTACTACTCCATCAATTGCCATGATAATGGCGGTTCCTCTATGCACATTGGTGACCACTTCTTGTCTGCTTCCTCCCGTGCCTACATAAAATGTCAACGTCGATCCCTTACCTCGTAGCGTCACGACCGAGTGTTCATGTATATACATGGTGGCGGGGTAGTCCGCCACACTGGGATCATCATGCTCCAATACTCGATACGCTAAATCGGCGTCTTGTGCGAGCGTTACTTCTCTTTCGTTATATTCAAAATTAACCATTGAATATTGATAACTTACATCCATGTCTTGAAATAATCCTTTCTCGAAACAGGAATTACAGGTATCCCTGGTGAACCAGCAACACAAATTAGAAAAATGAATTAATCCAATGGCCGGTTCACTATATATCACTAAACACAAAGCAAATATAAAAAGTTTCGTGTTCTTTGAACGCCCGGTTCTAACTCTGTGACTTAGAGCTATTAAAAATAGCGCTTGTCCAGGCGTATTATACATAAACATTTGATTAATGTGTCTGCTCGCAATAGATCTCTCATCTACAGTTAATTCACGATTGAAATACTTCTGAATTTCAGATTCAAAACTGTTATAAGCCAGTCGATTCCCAACAAATTCTCGAGGAAACGTTCTGCTGAGCATTTTATTGCTTTCATCGTCGTCCCTCTTATGAATTTTTCGCATATGACGACCTAGAAGTGAATAGGATAGCAACATCTCGTCGGCTTTATTAGCGAGACTAAATGTCATGACCACCCCTCTCACTGAACCCGTTCGATTCAAATTGACATACAATCTGGAGAAGTCGTTGCCTTGATACACACAGTACTGTTCCGGTTCATCATCGTCGCTAAACCTCACCATTCTCGAAGTTGTGACCAGATTATCCGAAACGGCGAACGTTGGTCGCATGAAGAAAAGTGCTTCATTACCATTTTCAGAATAGTCATGAAACGGCTTTTTCGGAAACCGCTTCGGCGATACTCTCTATACTATCTCGTCTTTCAACAACAATGGAACACTCGATATTACATTTGTAGTAACACACTCACCAGAATTTGGTTCCATTTCTGCAGGAAGTGTAACGAATAATCTGCTCTCCAATAATGGATTGCACACATATGTCGCTACGAATCCCTGGGTTGGACTCCACATTTTCCTCACTCTCTTGCCAAAGAGTGTAGCGTCCACAGCTCTACTACTGTTTTCACCTTGATTGTTTTTATATGGACTTCTTGCACGTTGATGTCCATTATCGCTGTAGCCATTCAACTTTACACATATCAAACTCTTCAAACTCCCATCGTCGCGGTCCTCACGGTAGTCTAAGATAGTTGCAAATATTCTTCAATACATTTTCGCGTTGTATCGCGTTTAACTTACAAATTTTGTCAACTTGACAAATCAATGCAACTGTGTCTATCAGGATTTCGTGTAAGATTTTCGTCGATCCCATAAAGTCCAGAAAAAATTCAAAGTGGAAACAATAGAGTACACGAATGTTGTGTATGCGATGTACGCAATTGCATTTACACCACGCCACGTGCAATTACGCACGCGCGCGCGTAGCCAGGGACAGACGCGAGCGCGAGCGTGCTCATATGCAAAGGATGCCCAAGTTACCTCGAATATTTCCACTACTTCTCACGACGTTGCATTGTCGTGCAACACGTTCCTCGAGGTTTCATGGTTGCCGATGTTCTCTCTAAAAAATTTAACGGATTCCACAAGTGCGCGGGGGCAAATAATTTTACCGAAACATAATCAATAAATATCGGACGAGTTAACGAGCCTAATTCCTTTCGCCGGTCGCCCCGTGTCCAACTTAATTCATTTTCCTTCGCCAGACCCATGGCTGTAAATGGTCTATACTTGGTTCAACGAGAACTGACACCAAATGTAAGCAGCGACACGCGAGCGACGCGTGATCACGCCAGAGCCGAATCACAATTTTCGAGCACTTCTATATCAGGCTAGTCGGCATGCAAGGGCCTTCGATCAGAGTCATCTAGCATTCACTCAGCTGCAATCGCGGCGCGAACATTCTGGTTACATTTTTTGCCGGTTCTCGTTGAACGTAATATAACTCTAGTTCAGTCTGGTGGTCTGGTGGTTCATATACTCGTAGAACCTTACTTGTGTCCTTGTCCTCAGACTTCCGATACTCGCATCAGTTTCGCGTCTTATCAATACGTCCTCTGAAAAGGTGGCGCATCCACTGCCATGGAACGAAGGCATTACCGTAATCCGTGTTTCAGTTGTACCAATATACGCCATGCAAGTAATTATTCGTTTCGCGAAGTTCGGACCGACTTCTCCCAACAGGCCTAACCAAATTTGGTAGATACTAGTTTTGTTTCGTATGAGACTAGACTTCTTGAATCTATTCAAGTAAGTTTTGTGTGCCTCGTTGATGTATACAGCACAAGGCCCCTTGGAGATCCACCACCGTCAGCTGAATATCAGTTCGACCCTATGCCCGCCGAGAGCATTCCGCATACCGTTCACGCCATTGGGGCTAATTACATTAGAAACAGAGCAAAATATGGCAAAATATTCACAGCAATTTCGTAACCGTTGTCATCCGAGGGCTAGTCAGGGACCCACGAACAGAATAGTCCGGAGCTCCACCACCTCGTTCCTAACGAGCCTTAAACGTCGCGTGACTATTGTCACCGCTCGTAGCAAAGGAGTTGAACACCGTGTTACAACACTTATTCGCCGGACCGCTCCCGTCGCAACAAGCTGAAAACGCCTTAACATTCCGCGTCGAGATGACATTGTCCTCGAAAAAAAGTTAGTGTAGATACGGCAAATTGTAATATCGTCAACTGCCACGGCCTCTCTGGTCACGTTACCAGCGAACAATCGAATGTTCCACAGCGCAGCCGCAGAAGAACTTATACGACTTAGCTAGTTGGGTTGGTTACTCATGGTCTCGTATACTTGGTCAATTGCGAGGAAGACCTAAGCCCATTGAGCTCGACATCTTTTCATCATACGCCACGACTTTATAACTTCGCAACCAGCGTCGCCACCAAAATTACGGCAGCCTATATGGCAGCGCAGACCTCGCTTATTGATGTTGATGTCCAAGTCACGTACGTGATGAAAGTTGTGCGAGTCGTAATCTTGTATCTAGTGATCCAAAAATACAACTGTCCATTCCATCGTTGAATAACCACCCCCGATCATTTCGGCGAGCCACCGTCTTACAATCGCTGCGCGCTTCGTGTTCTATGAATTTCTAAGATCCAAAATCTTGAGGGCTCTTAGTTCCGATGATTGCGTTTAAGAAATCTCTGTTCTGGTTCTTCGGAACTGATTCAATAGGCCACTTTCTTGCAATCCACCATGCAAGTATCCAATCCCTTCTCGAAATCTCTCCACACGGAAATTAGTTCGTCTAACAATGAATCGCTAAGCATTTAGCCTTTAAAACTCGAGACTATGTCACTTTATTCGCTGCATCACCAAGAATTTCAGTCGCGCAAATTGATCAGCATGTATCTGCTCAAAGATAGTGCCAATATTTTGGCCAGAGTTCACATTCCACGATATCGTATAATTCAAACTTTCTCGTCGATTAACTGGAAATCATATCAATTCTAGTAGTTTCTGCAATTTAGATTCAATTGTACAAAAACGATCTATGCTAATTTCCTTATGGTTGTTCCACCTTACTTCTAAAACGTCATCAGATTACCTAGCTTCGGTCTCAATGAAAAAGTCATTCGCTACTTTTTCTATTTCGCCAGTACGAAGTGACCTCGTAATTTGATTGATCGTAATCGATAAGACTTGGTCTTCTTCAAGGGGATAAAGCTGACAATGAATCCCACCTATATTACGTTTCAAATCCCGAATCTTCACAGTTCCTATGATGTCATGGGTTCAGGGGAGCGATAAAAATTATCCCATTGGGAGACATGTTATTTTCCCCAGTGTCGCACCGCTTCCATAGTTCTGGTCTCGTATAATTCGCTACCAGAAATCTACGCAGAGGGTTACCGTACTTACTCGTATAGAGAATGATTCAAAGTTCACCCCCTGTGCTAGAAGACTATAGCCGCCAGAGTGCGAGCTGGCATGATGATTTCAGCGAACGAAAGGGTTGGACACCTTGAAACGTTGAGGGCATTCGAGCCTCAGAAAGTAGTACCTACTCAATAGACGATCGTTTCGTAGATTCATTCCTACGCTCAGAAGTAGTGGAACTATGCGAAGGTAGTGAAAAGGGGACATTCAATATCAAAACGAATCAAAGGGCGGCGGAGAGCTTTCTTGAGCTAGCGAAAAGATATTTGTTGTGATAATAAATATTGAATATATATATCTATATAGCTGTTTTAGGGTATAAATCATTACTATTGTAAAGGATTAGCGGTTAAGCGAAGCGCCGGGTTAATTTGGAACAAAGAGAGCAAACGAAAGGAAACAGTGAAAGAAAGGTAATGGAGAAGGAACAAAACTTTCAAAAAAGCCTCGACTTCTCTCTACTCGAAGAAGGGGTAGCGTATGCCACGATAGCGTATGCATGGTAAAACCTGTCCCATTTTCTACCTGTGTCTCTGTATGTGTGTCGATTGTGATCTACAAGAACTTCTCACAAGTCATAAACATGCTTGTTAACGATACAACTTGTACAGGGTGTCTCATCAATTATAGTACAAGAGCGCAGTCACGATTTCTCTGTTGTAAATTTGATTTTCAGAACTATCGTTTTCTTCTCTTTTCGTTTTTGGGACTTTGGTTTCGTGGTCATCTCGTCTCTTGATTTTTCATTTGACTAGGGAGGGCAGGGGGATTACGTTTCCGACGTTTTCTGCTTCTCGCGGAGGAAGGTGAAGGAGTATAGTAGGAACGGAGAAATCGACAAACGATTTCGAGTACCGTTTCGCGATTCCACCATACAGGCATTATCTTGATAAAGACGTTCACGATGTGCTGAACATATATTCATAACGAAGACTTTTCTAAAAACATTAGGTTAACCGCTCAGCACGAACGATAAGCATGAGCCAGACTGTTGCTCCTCGGTTGTCTACAGGGTGTCCCGGAACTTTACACCCAACGAGGGGTTAGGTTCCAGATTCTTGAGATGATCTGAAACAACTGTTTTCTTAATTGAAAAGTTGGTTTGAGTTGCTAACGAAAAACATGGACCAAACGGGCAGCGAATACGGCTGGGGCGTTCTGACGCGCTAGCAACGGTGTATTTCGTTCGTAACTCGCTAACTACGCCTCATCCAACATTTTCGCTAAGGAAAAAGTTACTTCAAATTTCGCACAAGAAATCAGGAGAGTTTTGGGAAACCGCGTAGAAGTGTTCTTGCATTCGATATTCTCTATGGCTCTATGCTACACGCGTCGCTGTACACAGGGTGTTCGGAAAAAAGTACAAGCAAATAATATATTCTCTTTATTTCAATATTTTATTCGGCGAGACGTCATCCGTACACCAAAACCTGGTGAACTTATAACTGACCCCGCCATCAACTAGACCGCAGAGTTCATCACGACTACCAATTAATTGGGCCGTGGTTCCTGAAGCATCAAGGAACACCGGCGAGGTGAAATAAGCTAGTTTCTTCTTAACGCGTTGTATCAAATCCGAGTATTTAGGGATCAAATTTATGAGGGAAGGCCCCACCAAAGGGCGGCCCCCCCCAGATGTGCTTTTCAATCGGCCGCATACGCGTGGGGGACATACAAAATTCTCACTCCGTATTGTTGTCTTTATATAAGTTACCGGGATTGCAGGGGCTGGCGCCGAAATCTTCGGCACTATAACTCTTGCTTCTGTGGCTCACACTTCCCAATATGGCCACTGAAGAAGCTCTGAGGAAGTAAGGCATTCGAGAAACTTGCGCGGACAGTCTCCATGAAAGGCTGCGGCGTATCAATAGGGAACGATGACATGATAGTAGCTGCAAGATCACGCAGCGTCTCAGTGTCCTCCTGTTTCACTTCCACCCTTTGATTTCGGAGAAAGGAGATGGTTCTGTCCGTCAGATCTTCCACCACATCTAGCGCTATAGGCACCTCTCTAGGGGTGCCTATGTGTTGGGCGCTTTTCCCTGATCAAGGTTGCGAAGAGCCTCATCAATTGGCTGGTCGTAGGATTTACTGAATCCCTTAAGGCCACGCAGCGTTCGGAAGAATTTAGGTGATAGTTGATCCTTTAATGCTCTACTTTCCTGGTTCTTCCTTTCTGAGAAGGCTTGCTTCTTACACATCCTCGATCCTGGCCCAGGTTTTCTAACCTGAGTCTTCTTCTCCTCGGTCCAGGTAGTCTCGGGTACTACTTTAGTTTGGTTTTCCATTCTGTAAATTGTATAAAAAATGCCAGATTAGCTCGTGACACCGCCACGAATTCCCTTTATTTCGATATTAGATGGTATAAGTAATCGATTCTGTTCAAGGCGTGAATCTTCCTTTTTACGTAACGGCGAGCGAGACGGGGGGTTGGGTGGTCGTCGTGTCTCGCCTTTGACGATGATTTATCTCAGAAGAAATTCATTCTGTCAGGAATATTCGTATAATTGGAACCCGGGAGTCTTACATATCGTATTTTCAAAACCCATTCGCACACCGCATACCCGCCGTACACATAGATGTGCACGCAGATACAGAGATCATCCGCGCGCGCGCGCTGATCGTTTTGTATGGGCACGCATAACTTCCGGTGTACGCCTGGTTATATCCGTACGTGTGAACAGACACACGCACAAACACACAGGAACATATACGCGAGAGTATATACATAGTCGTGTATGTAGAACCGTGACATACGCGGGTACATGTGTGTATACTTTTCTATATATACAGGGTGTTTTAAAGATCATAGTACAAGAGAATTGCGGCCTTTGTAGAGGTAAAGGGATATTATTCTTAAGCACGGCACTGCACCGGCGAAAGGGATGGAAATTCCAAGAAGGTTCTCGCGTCTCGAAAATTAATCATGCGGCTGCAAAACCGGAAAACTGTTGAGTCGAAAGTAAAACGATTGTTTGAGTAGTTCTCTCGGGCCAGTTGGACTTCTAACGATGCGCGCTCATTCATTTAACTTTCGTTTGTCAACTCTTTCCACTCGGATCGTTATGACGCCATTAAACTTTTTCAAACACTTTTTGCTTCACGAAAATCTTTACCGATACGATTTCGTACGAAATCCTATTTAGTTGTTTCCTATTCGTTCTTTTGTTTGCTACTCGCTACATTACGAACGAATACCTTCTCGTAGGAGGTCCGAGGAAATTCTCCGAGCGTAAAGGGTTAATAAATTGTAGCCCCATTGATGATACTTCCAGCTGAAGTAGATTTCTTGCGCAGTTATTCGTTCAATGTTGCTCGATCTGCTGAAGAGGAGGAATTTTGTCGAACATCGTAAACAGTACATTCTTGTTAACTGTAGTGATTGAACTATGGAAATACGCGCTCTCACCTCCCACTGTCAGGTGATTCGAATACAAAATATATTACCGAGATGCCTACCTTGCATATACTCGAAACGATCTTGCAAACGATCGAGGACTCCTTAGTGGTGACAAACTCGGTAATTTAGTCTAGCCCTAGAAAAGATATTATGTTAGCTCTGCCGCGATGAATCCGGTCCCTGCCGCGTTATTCTATACAAACTGCGACGCGAGCAAAGGGAGAACTCGTATTTTCTGTTGATGGAAACGAGAAAGAAGCGCTGTTTTTCTGACAACTATGAAAGAAATATCAAAGCACAGAAAATTAACGTAAACACCCACCGATTTCCAATGCAATAATATGACAATGGTAACCTCGGTGTTTGATGTGAATCAAAAACACCAACTCGTTTCATAGTTTCTACATAAACGAGGTCATGTTCGAAAATCGTCTTATTTTCTACTCAAAGATTTCTGCATTGCCTCTTGCACCATCATTCTTTGATCACCCTGAAAAGTTTCTCGGATTTTGTTCTCCTTAAAAGCTGACAGCCCCTAAAAGAAGAAAACAAACTATAACCCAATTGTGTACGCTTCATGAGGACTTTTAGGTAATCATTGCGACGGTATTAATTGATTATTGTAGAAACCCTACCAATAAGCGAGTTAATTAATTAGTTAATTCATTATAGAGGTATTAAAATATTACACACCTGTGAGAAGTCTGGAGATGAATTGCCGTGGTTTTTTCATTTATTATTTATTTTTAATCCGAATCTGTAGACGTTAATTGTATTGATTAATATATACGTTATATATAAATATATAAATATAAATATATATATATGTATATATACATATATGTATATATATATATATGTATATATACATATATGTATATATATATATATATATATATATACATAAATACATATATAAATGCATATGTATATTAATTAATTGTATGAATTTAATATATGTTTATATTAAGATGTTTACTTTCTTCTTTATTTCGGAAAAAGTGTCTGGGTTGCTTTCTTAATACCTTAATTATGTAATCGTTGAGTGAGAAATCGAATAATGAGTGATTGAACGATCATGGATGTTCTCTCATTTTTTAATAACTATAATGGTACTAGAAATAAAGTTATTTAAAATCAAATCAATTTTTCTTTTTTTTTCAATATCCCTTACGCAAATCGGGCAGTTTTACAGAACGTCCAGCGACAGGTCAGAGAAAATTTAACAGGTGATCCTCCATGACAATATAAAATAACAATCGGGAGTAAAAATATTGTCCGCGTATAATGTTGTACGTCAATGTCTTATCGGCGGTTTGTCACAATTTAAACGGATCTTTAATCGTTTGTATCTAAAAGACAAAACTGAAAATACAATCTGTTGCTTTCGGTTTTGCTTTATGTCGTCACGGAAAATCACAGTTTCAACGTTCTCCCACCTGTTGCCGAATATCCTTTGCGTTTATCTTATTTCCGTTCAAACAAATCATCGCGTGTTGCATTCACTGCTAATGATATCATTATTACACTTTATTACAGTTTTACTTTTAATTTCCTTTAATATTTTCTTTAAGTTTACAGGATTACAAAATGGAAGTCACACTGTTCACGGTGTTGTAACCTTACTTCTTAAATTTATTCACGTTAAGAGCGTACTTTAAGAGGGTGTTTTGGTTTTGAATGCTATTTTTCAAATATTTTTGAGTATTTAAAATACTCTGAAATATTTAATTGAATTATATTGGCTGCTCACATGATTTCTATTGTTTTCTATTGATCCAAGACAAAAAATGAGGAATTTCTCTTATTTGGTACAAATCTGATTATGGTCTGAACTAAGATGCAGACGTGAAAGTGGTCCTTTTGAAAAACAATGTCCTATGGTGTAAATTTGCGAAGTGAAAAGCGGTGTACACTATTGAAAAGTATGATTAGTATGTCACTAACAGATAAAACAGGGGACAATTCGTTGAGGAAAACTAAACAAAGTTCCAGTTAAAACCTGAAATTTTAAAGCTTATTATATTATATTATCCTATATCCTATTGTATTATATTATATGTATTATATTATACTACTCTATTACGTTACACTACAGCATAGTTACTGCACTATACTATATTACACTATGTTATGTGAACCCTAATCATACGTATTTACTTTTCTCGATGTATCGAATTTATTATTTGGCATCCTCCTCCTTTGCTTACTTTCCTATTTGAACGTAAATTTTCAAAAATTTGTCCCTTTCCTCTATCGCCTTTTATTGCACGTTTATGTTGTTGTCTACCCGTTTCCTTTCAATTTTTAAAGCCATTTCTCTATCTTCCTGTCTCTCCTTCGACTCGCCTAATAATACATAAACTAAAATTAATAGCTTCTTTATTTCTGATGGTATAGTTTCGAAACGTTGTTCTTTTGATTTATGGAAAATAAGAGAATTTGATTTCATGAGTATTATGCAATAAATGTTCTTTAAATTGTAAATTGACTTAAGGAAACGTATACAAATCGTGATTCAATGAATTATAGGCTACATAGTCTGCAAGTGATGATAATTAGATCCTTCGAAATTAGATCCGGATCGTCAAAATTCGTTTCAGGTGTTTAGCAAATCAATGTGACATTTTTCATTGTGTCACCGTTCAGAAGTAAGCATTATATTTCAATCAATTAATTGGACTGAGTTAACATATCGCTAACTGTTGGCATATTAATTCGCTTTTCGTCTGTTGGGCTGTATTGTCTAATGACAAGCTCACTCGTATCAAGGTAAGTACAACAAAACGGTCGAGACCAAGTTGCTGCATACAATCGATGGTACAATAGTGCATTAAGAGCTTCAGCAGTTCCTTCAAATATCTACGTAAAAAAATCAAAATTTTTCTATCACGACTAACATAACAGATTCTAGTTGAATTGCACCGTATTATATCAATATATATGAATTCCGAATGTATCACTAAAAATATCTTTAAGCAGTCGAACGAAACATTTGCTAAGAGTTATTAATGTTAACTATTAATTGATATACTGGTGTCACTCGTGACCCCAACATTTCATTTCTGATCAATTTTCCAGTAAAAGTATAATTTCTCATGTTTTTATTATTGCATACACTAACGTTATTTAAACTTCGATTAACACGTGTTTCGTACTTTTTATTTGGGGCTTATCGTAACGCCAGAACACTAATCATTTTTATGAAAATCATCGTACTAGTTCTACTTATGTCAGAGAGATTCGCGTTCACACTGGCTTTTTTTACGTATCAGGAAAAGAATTCACTGTGCTGAACAACATTTCTTACATAATTGTTAACAACTGGACCGTGGATCTTGATGCAAATTCTCAGTTTCATCGTTTTATAAAACCCTGAAACAGGCAGGAATTTCCTACACATAAAATGCGAACTTGGAATAACAGAATGGCTCATAGTCTATTAATAATTAACAGAAGAAAAGTTCAAATTTTATGTATTACCGAACACCCTGTATTGTACTTGCAGTCAGCCGAATTAACGAAACCATCAGAAAACACTGAACTGTATTTCTTTCAAAGTACAGGGTGAGAAAATTGTATGTCGTGACCAGGAGAACGCAATTCTACAACCTCGGTTTGGTGGATATCGACATAAAAGTAACTAGCCGCAACAGCAGTCTTGACCTTGAAAATTCAAGATCAAAAATAAAAAAAGAATGCGAAGTTTACATTTACATAAATAAAAAGTATTATGATTTTTGATCTTTTGAATCTTCAAAGTCAAGGTCAATTTCGCAACAAGTTAATCATCTCAAGAATCACGTTAAGATGGTCTCAATACACAGGATATCCGAAAAGTTATTCAAATCGGGAAACGAGAGATTTCTGAGGTCATTTCAAGTTACTTTCTCCTTTACAAAAAATTTTTCCGCGGCTTTGTTTATGAGTTATTAACAAAAAACACTGACCAATGAGAGGCAAGGTCAGCTGGCGCGTGGCAGCCCAGCCAACGAAGGGACGAAGCTCAGTACCGCTCATACTATCAACTCATACTAATAATTCGTAAACAAAGCAGCGGATTACATTTCTGCTAAGGAAAAAGTTACTTCAAATGATCTCAGGAACCCCCAATTTCTTGATTTGGAGCAACTTTTGGGACACCTTGTACAATCTTGATAACACCTTGTACATATATTAGGACGAAACGAAGAAGGAAAAATTAACGCACTTCAAACAGATATAAATGACGAAACAATGAGAAAAATAATGAAAATACGGGGAAAAACAGGATAGTTAATAGCATAGGAAACCGCAGGTAGTATTTTTGCTAAAAGTGTTAGCGGATCAGACAAATAACAACAATGAAAGGAGTTACCAGTATAGAAATAAGAACTTTATTAGAGTACATTGAAGAAAAGTGTGCACATATTCGGTATCTAATATTCGTAAGACACTCTGTATACACTTGAAATAGAAGTCAAGCGAAAGTATTACGAGAAATGCAAATTGACTTATCGTAGTTCTCATTTAGTAAACGAGTCTATTAAGCTAAATATCAAATATTTTTTTAAGAGGAAAACGATCGGTGCTGAAAGATTCAAGAAACAAAGATACAATTCATACAATCAATTTCACGATCTTCATCAGTATACCCGATTGATAAAGATGAGTAGAAGACACAGAAAATCATTTGAGATGCTTAAAAATAGTGTTACATTATTTTCAAGATCTTTAATTTATTATTAATTTATTCTATTATTTCAGTTTGCTGGAATGGTGGTAGACAATTTTTAAAACCCCCCCACTCTAGTGATTAGTATATTATTTTTATTAGTATATTAGATAATCGTGGAATGAGCCAGTTACTGAATCTTCAAGGACTCATAATGTTTGTTATCAATATCTCGATTCTGTTCTTGAAATAATCATGAATAGATTGCGGATCTTTGTGCAAAATATATCATGAAGTGGGAATCAAATAGAAATATTTTACTTTCCTGAATTATTATAACTAGCTCAGAATAAAATACCTCGACATCTTCAAATTCTTTTAATTTTTCAACTGCTTTAAATTGTGCCTACTCGTGTTTGTCATAAATTCATGAAATTTGCACTCTAATTATTATCTATAGTTTCTGTAATTACAAGCTTGCCGCTTGCCTATCATATTTTAAAGCCAATAATGGCAAGTTGTGTAAGTTTTTCAATAACTTTGGTGTAGTATTTACAGCACAAGCAGCAATTATTCTTTGCCTCATATTTTCTAACGCTGTATAGCTTTCTTCATAAACTTTAATTGTTTTTAATGTATCCATTACAAATAAATCCACAATAAATATGTTCATTTGCATTCTCACTTTAACTCATTTTGGCATTAAACTGCAGAATTATGCTGAGATTAAGTTCCACAATAATTTACAAATTTCAGAGATCCCAGGTCATTTCAAGATCAGATGGTCTTATACGTGCAAGAACGCATAATAATGTTGGCTGTAGTGTACAATAGGGAAGACGATCTGCGTACAAGTAAATATGAGTGACCTTGGGAAAGGGACATTAAAATAACGACATATTAGACAGGAACGTTTTCGCCGTGTTATTTATTTTTGCAAACCACATCAAGCAAACCGTATTTGCCTATAACTGTTATACCTTCATGCTATTTTACTTGCATTGCACCTTCGTAGTGTAGGACACTCTGTACAGAATTGCTGTGACATGAACGGTGTTGTTTATTTCGATGGACAATCGTGAATATGGAGACAAAGCATCGTTTGAAAAATGTCAGCACGATACTCTGATTCGATAAAGGTATCCGAATTCGCTACGGCAATAATTTCCTCCTTTAATTAGTGATAGTAATACTTGACTCATCGAACGATTTAAAGTAATTCTGCATCATTACAAAATACATATTTTTGTAATTATAAAACAGATATCTTTGTTCCGGAATAAAATTAGATGTAAATATTTACTCCACCTTATCTTGGGGTAAATTACAAGCTCAATAATTGGCTCGATCGTATCTGTGCGAAACCATTATAGAAAAACATAAACGCAGAAAAAATATAGAGATAAATTAGCAGTCGTCCACTATTTTTGCCTCGTATCATACAACTTGCTGGTAATCAACTATCTATTCATAGCTACTGTTATTAATATTAATATGTTCAAGTTGGAATATATTCCCAGGGCCGTCATTCTGAGCAACTTTTGCCTATACATATACATAATAGGCGTTCTATTTTAGTTTTTGAAATATTCGTAAAAATTTTAACGGAGATAGAAATTCAATCAGATTAAGAATATAATATAATAAGAATTTAATACATTAAAACATGCAAGCTAAAATGGATGTTTCCGACTGTATTTTGCGTTCCCAGACCTAGCACTTTCAGACTAGCACCTCAATAAGTTACACCGGTCGGAAAGAGAAAAGTTTATCGATGTTCTAGTCACTTAGACCTGAGTTAGGTCTAGATCATGCTCGAAATAAAAACAACTATTACATTGCTGCTACATTATTCGACTATATTTTCATTAATGGACGAATTCGTCGGTTCTCCCAAATTCACACGGATTAAATCTCGCCGATTTTATTTTGAGTCGTTCGCAATACCACGATGCCACTTACGCCGAAAACATGGGAAGGAGTTGTTCTAGGGTTAAATATGAATGCTATTCCGTTCTTTTTAGCCTGAATAAAATTTTAATTTCTTGTCATCAATATTTAAACATTTAACTAAATGCAGGCATAAAATAAATATAAATTGTTTTCTAATCATTTTAACTATGAAGAAAATGGTACGGCATGGGGTTAAACAAGTTCGAAACAAAAACACTATCATATTATGTTATTCAGTTAGGTCTGAGTTAAATCTGGATTAGCCCTGAAACAGAAAAAAACCAAACTAAACCTCGGATCTTGATGACATACTTCAAAGTCATTGAAGTAGAACGTGGCTCGAATTGTGTATTTACAGAAATTACTTTCTCTTTAACACTAAACCTACCACTACCGGTCAAATTATCGGGTTCACATTGTTTATTTCATAATTATTGAAGCGATAAAGCTGCTTCCATAAGAAATTGTTGAATATATTTCTTTACTCAGACGCACACTATTATGAAAGTTGTGCAAACTTTGAACAAATTCTACTTTTTAATTCTTACGAGGCAATTTTTGTTGGTCGCTGTTAGACCTTGGCAGGCTTAGTGTTAAAATACTGCTCAGAGAGGAGATAATTATCTTCCCGCTCGTATAAAAGGCAAGGCCATCTGCTAATTTCCACGAAGAAAAAGAACTACCTTGTATTTGGAATTATCGAGCAAGGAATAAGATTGGGCTACCTTCTCTACAATGATTTCAGGGAATCCTTTTACTTAGGTAATCGTGTTTATATAAGTACTGCTCGACTTTTGCTGTGTAATGGCAAATCGTTCGTGATGAGGATTCGCTATGTGTCTAATTGACAGTGAAGCGATCGAACAGTGCTACGTAATGACAGTTTATTATTCACTTCTCGCTTATTATATGACACGAGTACACATACAAAAGCCGCCTATTCCTCGCGCAACATCGACTTTGCTTTCGCGATATCGATGTGCTTCTAAATCGCCACCTCGTGACGAATTTCGACCATTCTTGATTATAGTATTTAGTATTTAGATCTGTGGCATAATTTTAACTGACCTGATTTTATCACTAGACTACTTGTAAATTGTAATACTAATAAGGTTTCTCTAGGTGTAAGACAGAACAAAATTATATGAACTAGTAGTCTTAATTCAAATTCTGAGGCTGCATCAATCAGATGTCACAAATTTATTGACAAATCAAATTATTATATCCATTAATCAAACTATTTATGAGCATTACAACTTTTCGTATTTAATCATTCTCGTAAGAGATACAGTGGGTCAAAAAAGTATTGGCACACCCAGTTTTCTTGGAATATCTTTAAACTGTAAAGTAATCTGTTAATATTAACTATGTTTATTAGTGTCTTTTGACACACAAAAATGGTATGTTGACTGAGAATTGTCAGTTATTTGTTATAAGGAAGTAAAGTAAAAAAAAAACGAAAATTCCAAAGTCAAAAAAGTATTGGCACACGTACGATGTCATTGCGGAAAGCACAATAATGAACACTATGAACAATATTGAACTTACTTAATATTTGGTGTGCATGCCTTTGGCCTTAATTACGGCCTGTAATCGATTAGGCATCGATTCGACAAGTTTTTGCGTAATTTCCGGTGAAATTTTAGACCACTCTTCTAAAAGCGTCGCTTTTAGGTCAGTTTTATTCTTTGTTTTCTTCTTTCGGATTTTTAAATCTAAAATATGCCACAGATTTTCTATCGGATTAAAATCCGGAGATTGAGGTGGTGTAGGGAGTTGTTTTGGTACGTTATACAATAACCATTCTCTGGTTTTCCTTGCCGTGTGCTTTGGGTGATTGTCTTGTTGGAAATGAAACGTTTCGTTTATGCCCATTTTTGTTGCACTCGTTAATAAATTATTTCGCAACACGTCGATATAGACGTCTGCGTTCATTGTACTGCCAATAAAAAGCAAATTTCCTACTCCATGGTATGACATACAGCCCCATACCATAACGTGGCCACCACCGTGTTTCACCGTAGGAATAATATTCTTTCGATTTAATTCGGTGTTCGGTTTTCTCCATACAAATCTTCTTCCATCGGAGGCGAAAAGATTAAACTTGCTCTCATCCGAGAAAATAACTGTCTTCCAAAATTCCATTGTCTTATTTATATATATTTTTGCGAACCCGAACCGTTTCTCTCTATTCTTCTCATTAATGAACGGCTTTTTCCTCGCTGCTCTACCATAAATTTCCGCAGAATGTAAAACATTTCGGACTGTTTGGGTACTCACTTCTTTTCCCGAATATGTTGCAATGTTAGTAGCTAAATTTGTGGCACTTACAAAAGGATTTTTCACTGCTTCTTTGACAATGTCTCTTCGTTCTCTAGTTGTAAGCACTCGCGGACGACCTGAACGTGGTTTGTTCTCGACGCTGCCAGTTTCCTTAAATTTTTTTACGACATTTCTCACTGTCGAGAAACTTAAATTTAACGAATTACCGATTTTTCGATAACTTTCACCACTTTTATGCAATGAAATAATTTTCATTCGCGCACACAACGATAACTCGCTCTTCTTCGTAGCCATGATGCTTGTTCAAAGTGTAAACACAAACTAATTATGTTTACTGAGAGAAGCAATTCGTAACAGCAAATTCTGTTTATGTTTATGTTCTTAGAACCGAATTTGATGCGTACGAAAGCGAATAACACTTATCCTAGTAGTAAAACCGCACGTGTGCCAATACTTTTTTGACTTCGGAATTTTCGTTCTTTTTACTTTACTTCCTTATAACAAATAACTGATAATTCTCAGTCAACATACTATTTCTGCGTGTCAAAAGACACTAATAAACATAGTTAATATTAATAGATTACTTTATAGTTTAAAGATATTCCAAGAAAACTGGGTGTGCCAATACTTTTTTGACCCACTGTACCTTAAACACCTTGTTGAAGAACCTGAAAATCGGTGAAAATACAACAATTAAAAAGATATATCGAATGAAGCATTTTTTAGGAGAAACAGATTTATATTTTTCAGTTATGTTTCGCGATAAATGCTATATAGTAACTCTTTAATCGTGAACAAATTAACGAAGGGAACAGGCTCTTTTAAAAGGAAAAACATAATTATAATAATAATGGTCACACAGCGAGATGCAAATATGCATAACACCAGTTTCTTGCAATTGATAATATATTGAATTTGATGAACAATGTCTATGATTTAATAATTAATATCTCATTATATGTACGTACCATGCGTTCGCCAAAAGAAGGCACAGCGTGTTTACATTCCCACTTCTCCTGTAGTCTGCTGTCTCTCGGTGTCGGTGTCGGTGTCGGTGTCGGTGTCGGTGTCGAATATCAACGGCAGAAGTGGCAATGTAAACACGCAGTGTCTTTTTTTGCCGAACGCACAGTAGAAAAGTTGGTATTCGGAAGAAAAGAGAAGACGATGGTTCGCGTCAACCGCGTCTAATCAAATTAAAAGTGTATAGCAAAAGAAAATTTTTATATATAAATTGGTGCCTCTCCCTTTTCCTTTTTTATACGTTTTCAATCCAGTCGCGGTAACTGGAACATCTGCTCTAGTACTTCTCGAAGAGCAATGTACTCTAATAATAACTTTAATCATTTTCTTTAATAATCTTAACGATACAGTCTCCTTAAATTCTTTTGAAGTCTTGAGTGCTGTGTGTTTCCTTTATACATTTTCGCTATAAATGGATAAAATAGTAATGACATACACGAAAGGTAAATGTGCAATCTAAGGGAGCCACCTCCGGTTTCAATGACCTTGAAATACGTTACCAAGATCATCATTCTAAACAACTTTTTCCAATAGATACAATAGAGCGTTGGCCGTTAGTTTCCGAGATATTCGCAAACATGTTAAAGAAATAGTGTAGTGATAAAGTATATATGTTCCTAATTCGATCAAATTAGGAATATGACCTTCGTACGGCGGACCGTTTATGACCGCGAGCGGCGGACTTAGGGTCTATGCAGACTCAACTCTGGATTTCATTATTTAAAATTTGAATATATAGAGTTTTATTATAGATTGGCTTTATATTATTTGTAAATTACTTATTATTTTTTATTGTTAGAGGTAATGCATAAAATACTATTTTTTATTGCATGTGTATTGCATATATCTATGTATATGTATCCGGCATTCTTCGCATTTCTGCGTATATTTATTATTATTATTATCGATAGACGGGCTACATCTTCTACATTTCAGTAATGACTGGTATATCTTTGTGCAACACACAACTGCTGTCTCATGGACTCTACATTAGAGTAGGGGTAATAAGTCAACCGCGATGCTAGCTGCAACTGCATTTCACGCCATACGTAAACATAAACGTTGTATAAGTCAGCATGGACTCTGAGTCCACCAGGCAAGGGTTAATGATAATAGAAATTTAATATATTAAAGATTCAACCTAATAGTTTTAAATTGTTTTAAATCCAGTTTCTTTTTGACGTAAGGGTCTAGACTTAGATAGACTTATTTTTATTACTCCCTATAGAATGTCAAATGCCAAGTGTGTAATACATTTTTATACATGTCAAAATCCACCTTTCAGTTATTTATGCAGAGAGTAAGAATTAGTTAACTCGTGAAGAGAAAGTGTTAGTTTTGACCGATTCGCATTTTGAGAAAACTTATATAAAATCGATTGAAAGTGATACACATCGGACTTCATTTATACGATAGTTTACTCTATTGTTAACTTTTAATTGCAAATACTTGCAAATGTGAATTCCGCGTGTTTTCGCAAGCGGACGACAACATATTTTAAGATTATTGAAGTAGAAGGTGGCATCCTTAACCCTTTCGCTCCGAACAGCGCCTATAGGCGCTCAAGTATAGACGCTTCTGCTGCGTATCGCGCAGTCCGTGCGGGCAACCTTCTTCAGTCGAGCACACTGCGGAGAGCGCACTTCTTCTCTGGGCGCTCCGCAGCGAAAGGGTTAAACTGTATATTTATTACACAAAGTTCCCCGAACTGATTTGCAAGGAGGATTAGAAGAGTTTCCTTTGAAATATCACTATTATTTTTCTGTGGCGGAGCTCACTCTATTGTGAACATCAACAACACTTCTCGTTTCTAAATATCAGTAATCACTATAATCTCCATAACGTTCTTTTAGTATTGTTATCGCAGTAGCATTTCATAAACGAGTAAGTCTGTTTTCTACGGGGTATATATAATATACGGGGTGTCCCAAAAGTTACTCGAAATCGAAAAACGTGGGTTTTCTGAGGTCCAGTACCGTCCATTGGCTCAGCCACCTTGCGTAAGCCGAGCTCGCTTCTCATTGACCACTAATTTTCGTTAATAACTCGTAAACAAAACCGCGGATTGCATTTGCACTAAAGAAACAGTGACTTCAAATGACTTGAGAAACTCCTCATTTCCCGATTTTGAGTAACTTTTGGGAAACCCTGTAAGAGCACGAGCTTCCGAGCATTGATAGAAGTTGCTACTTGTAGTACTCTCAAAATTGAAGTCACTTTGACAACTGTGCGATCAATTTCCACGATTGGTCTTATACACTGCATCAGCACATTTTATATCCAACCTTTTATTATACAGTAATACCTGAACTCCTGCACGTTTTTCGGGCCGCAGCTTACTACGCAGTCGAGGACGAGGACAGAAATTCCTTTGCCCTGATTGGCTGACGGTTCACTGCTGAGACAAGATTCACTGCGGATTGGACACGCAGTAAAATGATGGGGATAGAAGCGCTTGCTTAGGGAGGTAGAAGAACGTGCAGTTGTTCAGGTATTATTATAGTTATATCCACCAAATAGAAGAAAATGCTCGAGATAACATTGGGTTTCAGAACAAACGGCGCAACAATTACCGACTACCGTTGAAGGTAGAGGAACAATGGATAATGGTGTTCGCTTATCAGGAAATTGAAATACAAGGACGCGTAATATATATATATATTTCAAAGCAAAACACGTCCCACGTTTCCCTCCTGAAACGGTGCTAATTACTATAGTTAAAAGAGAGACAGACATTTTTTATAAATATAAGCTGGTAAATGCTCCATTGGCAAATTTCAGTGAACGTACGACGTAACAACGGATTAATTTTTCATTCAAGGGCAGGCGATACGCGGAGAATCGTAAGCCATGAGATATATTATGAAAAACAGGCGGTGTGGTGCGTATGATGCAATTGGAATAGTATATTTAGCGAGCAGCTTCTGTCAGTATTAATCGAACCCCTTTAAATTGATGAAGAAGTATTTATTGCGCATTACCACCTTTGAGCAAGGTAACAAAACAAGTATATTTCAAGGTGTATACAGGGTGTCTCAAAAATGTCGCGAGACTTTGAAAAGGGCGATTTCTTAAGGAAAATGTTCTCCACGACTTTGTTAATGATATAAAGCACGGACGAATCATAGAACGAAAAAGTCGGCCAAGAGTCAATTTTTCAAAGTAATGAATATGATTCAATTAGTTACGACATCATTCGAGGACACTTCGAAGTACAAGGAGCAGTAAAAATAATTATAAAAGTACTAAATCATGGCTTGATTTTAATTTTCCTTACTTTATATGACTTGGAACATAATGTTGTTATATTAAGACTATGGCCAATCTTTATTGTTTACAACAGTTTGATTATTGAAAATGGTACGCCTTTGACTAATTAACAAGTTATTTGCGTTGGCGTAATTCTTATGATCGCATGTATAGGAGCACATGCACAACTTGAAATATACAAATTTCCAAAGAAAAATCATTTTGTCTATCTCACGTTTTAAATAAAAGAAGTGCTGTACATGCTTGCACGCTCATATTACATGAAGAGTATTCCTATATATTCCTAAAACAGTATATATATTACAAAAAAGAAATCTTGCATGTGTTTGCATAAAAAGAAAATTTTTGTCTAATATATAACATATTTTGTCTAATAATAACCAATTGTTATACTTTTATTAATTTTATTTACGAAAATTACTTTTCGTAAGGAGGGGTTCCTTAAATTATTTGTAGCAACTTTTTCCTTAACGCAAATGCAATGCGCGGTTTTGTTTACGAGTTATTAACGAAAAATACTGACCAATGAGAGGCGGGATCACCTGACGTGAGGCGGACAAGCCAATGTGCGGAACTTGACTTACCCCGCTCGTTGGCCCGGCTGCCTTGCGCCAGCCTAGCTCGCTTCTCATTGGTTAATATTTTTCGTCAATAACTCCTAAATAAAGCTGCGGATTACATTTGAATTAAAGTTACTTTAAACGATCTCAGGAACCTCTCATTTCTCGATTTTGAGTAACTTTTGGTAAATGAACTGTTCCAAATTTTCATAATTGAAATCGGATCCATAATTTATTCATATCCAGAGTGATTTTAATAGTAATTTTCCGTAGAATAAATATAAAATACAAAAAATTAAAAGATTACCGTTTAGATACTGCAAAATTGTTCGTGCATTTATGTCTCTGGTTTTATATGTCTTCGTTTGTTCATCAAATTTTGTTGTATGGACCTTTAGTTGTAAAAAATTGCATCTTACCGATTGGAATGTACTGTGAGGAAGTTTTGGATGTCATGCATAAAGTAAACAATTCAAAAGACATTTTTTCTAGATTACTTCTTTATGTGATGTAAAAACTAAAAGACTTAACAAGAAAATTCATTTACATC
This sequence comes from Augochlorella aurata, assembly GCA_028455555.1. NCBI lineage: Eukaryota > Metazoa > Arthropoda > Insecta > Hymenoptera > Halictidae > Augochlorella > Augochlorella aurata. Next base: position 537,239 of record CM052158.1, on the reverse strand, counting down.
TTGTTCTCATTTTGTGTTATGTTTTATTAATTCTTTACAATTTATTATTTTGTACAATCTTTATCATTCTTATCGATTTGTTTCCAACGATATTATAATATATTAGGAAAATGAAAAACTTTACTATCTTGTGAATAAGAACATATGCATATCAATAAAGTTTTATCTCAAATACCGAAATGATATCGCGTTTGTAATTGACAATGCTGAAACAACTTGTTATACTAAAAAATTGATTGTTATTGATCAAATTTGAATCGAAACACTAATCCAATATTAAATTTATGATTAGCAACCCCCAAAACTCTAATCTGATGTTTTTAACGACTGGTCGGCATCTTCGTGTTATAGATGGCCCACTGTGTGCCATTGGCCGTAAAGTCAGAGTGCCAGCCCTAAACACTTAAACTTAACAAAGCTGTGGAGAACAATTTCGTTGAAAAAAGGTTATTTCAAATCACTTCGGGAATTACTCCTTTCAAGGGCTTACAAAATTTTTGTGACACCTTGTATGTCTATAACGGCAATACCAAATCAAGATTTTTTACAAGAAAATTAAACGAATAATTAAAAGCTTCCAAGTGATATACATTCTTTAACAATTGAATAGCTGAGCTTGCTGCAAAAATTTTATTGCGTATGCTTGGGATCATTTTAATTTAATTGATTAACCTTCGTACGTCGAATGCAGAGTCGTTTTGACCCGTGAGCGATAAGACACGAGTTACGAACACAAACTTCATTATTATATCTGTAAAGGGGAGTTCTTAATTTAATGCTCCTATTATAAGGCACTATTTGCGAACTTTGTAAGACGGTATTGACTACTATTATTCCAAACATGCTAAATTTATTAATAATTTTATTTCAGTCCATAATTTTACATTAGAGTTTTTGGTATTTTTACAGGCACTTAGCATCTGCTATTACGCTTGACGGTTTAAATTTAAACACCCTAAGAACCTATTACCTAATATTTTGGAAATGTATTCAAATATTTGTAAACAATGATAGAAAATTTTTTCAATATTGTAACACTATTTTATAGTTTTTGAAAGTGTGATGCACAATTCGCGATAATTTCTATGGTTATATTTCGCGATAAACTAGCTTATTTTTCATATTTTGTTTTATACCAGCTTATTTTGTTTTGAATTATTTTCAGGCTTGTTTCCTTTCTATGAAGGGACGTATTCACAATTTCTCCTTTTAAATGTTATTTCGTATTTATTTCCTAAGTTGTGTAACACAACACGTTATAAATGTGCAAATGTGCAAATATTTCGGATTTCTTATAGACTTTTCCTCATTTTGACAGGAATTTCAAATTTTAACATCTACATATTTTACACCTTCCATAAGGTATGCATCATTCGCAAGCTGTGAATGTACAGCATAATTTGAGGTACAATGAGTCAAGGGTTCTCAGGAATTTATGCCACATGTCAGCTGTTGGGAGTGGGGGATGATAGAGCCACTTTTGTCGCCATAGCCTGTGTGACGGAGTGGGAGAAGTAACGGGGGTTCTTACTGTATTGTATTGTATTCCTTGGCTGGGGAAGCGACGCGAGTCAGACACAAGATGCTTTTAGACACAAGCCTTTATTGTAATTTTATGAATTGTTCTCTACATATGGAAGCAAAACAGAAAAACAAAATGTGGTGAAAGAAATTATTTGGCCGCTTTATTACAGAACTTAATAATACTTGGTTGTTATAAAATAATTACTATAATTATATTAATTATTTATAAATTACATACGAATGTTATAATTACAACAATTATCATAAATTATCATCACTGCTCTCATCACTGGGCTCTACGTCTTGCATAATAATGTCGCGTAATTATTCCGAAACGGAATCATAATTGTACATTTTCCTACTGAAATTTTGTAGCATGTCTTTCGTTGAAAATCGATAATTACCATATGTTGCGTACATATTTTTAATATATTCTATATAATGCTCCAACAGTTTTTAGTTTCAATCTGTTGCGATCTTTAGTTTTCAGCTGATTAACGATTGAAAAAAACGATTGAAAAATCATACACTATACATATAATAAGATGCGTTCTATAATAAATAGAGTAAATATATGTATAAACTCTGACGAATGTACCGCTTGGAAATGTATCGAAATAGTAATATCAAAAGAAATGATACAAAAGATACAAATATTGAGAAGACAATGCTATCATAATTAAAATATCTTACAGTTTTTGTCGGGTGACCTCATTCATTTTTGGAATGTAGTACAATAATCTTTTAGTCAGGAAAATGACACTTTCCACCTGTTACTTCAAAGACAACGTAGAATATGTTTCTATTTGTAGTGTAAAATTATGGTGGCGACTCACTGTAACAACTAACTTTCTTCATTTTTGCGGTGTATGTTATGTTTCTTCTCGAATGGAACATTGTTGAGGCGAAGTATTTCAGAAAATCTTGATAGAAACACGAATATTTTATCAGTAACGTACTGAATCCATAACGATGTCAATATTTTCGTCAACAAAAAGTGTTTTCTTGATCTTGGCTATTCGTTAGACTGCTGGTTTTACGCATTTATAACAAAATTGAGCATTTGAAATACAAAATATCAGAAAAATTTAAAGAATCGAAACATGTCAATTAGTATTGTTGTTTAACTTATTGAAATTATTACAGAAAAAAGAACTACTATTTGGTATCTATTTTCTGCAATTGAGTATGTATGTTTTTGTACAGTTTTTATTTTACATAAATGTCCTTAGTCCGTTCGTCGTAACATTGTCCATACTTCGTTCGACGAGAACTTACAAAATACAAACAGATGCATGCGAGCGACACGTGATCGGTCCAGGGTCGAATCACAATTTTCGAGCTCTCCAACGTGAAACTACTCTACATGCAAGGGCCCTCGGTGAGGATCCTTTAAAATTCGTATAACCGCAGCACTCGTCACGTGAACGTTCTGTTTACATCCTGTGCCAGTTCTCGTTGAACGTAGCATAGGAAACAATTGGTATATTTTACAGATCTATAAAACTGACCATTCTTTACCAGTAAAGTAAACTATATACAAATTTCTTTATTTTTAAATCAAGGACGTTTTTTTTTCTGCATAAGCTCAACACAAAATGCTTGCCGAAAAGCCTCCAAAGTATTCGTACGTTAAAAATAGTGCACACACGAATGCACGTGAACGAAGCAATCGATAATTTTCGATTTCAGACGATATTGTAGTTTTACGCATTGTTTTCCTTTTCGAGATCATGATTCCAGGATGTCTCGTCATTGCTTTCTGAAACAGTTCTAATCCGCGTTACAGAAAAACTCACAATTTCTCCTTAACCGGTCACGAATTCTACTACACAGCTGGGTATTATTCGAATTACTTCAAAGAAATATTTATCTAAAATAAAAAAAAATAAAATTCCAGTGATTAATTCGTTATTCCATGAATTATTCCAATGAATATTTCTTTTAGTAGAATATTATATTTGTACAACAGTTATTAAGTAATTAAAACAAATGAATCAATAATCTACGAAAAAGGTATTTTATAAGTACATAACGTAATATAAGTAAATAACAAAATTAAAGAATAACACATATACATTTCCTATTCGAAAGAATTCTTATTCGAATGAAACCTTAAAGAAATTCTTGAGCGAATAAATTCTTAATTGGATAAATTGTCAGCTAGATTTTGTATCGGAGTGTATGTTCGTTCGGTAGTGTCGAATAAAATTTGATTCTTTAGTTTTTATCTTTTATCAGTGAAACTACCTAACCTTACGATCGAGAACCAATTCGAATTTCGGTGAGAGGAACCGGGTATAGCCTCACACAATAAAAAGGCACCTTTGTGTTTACATATTCGTCTTTTATTAGACGAACACTCTGACGCAGTTAATAAGACGGTGAATATAAACGCAAAGGTACCTTCTCATCGCGTGCGGATTATACAAGGTATTCTAAAAATATCTAACAATTCGGAAGAGGAGGATACCTGAAGTTATTTCAAGCAACTTTTTCCTTTACAAAAATGCTGTCTGAAGCATCGTTAATGAGTTATTATCGAAGAACACTGACTAATGAGAGGCGAGCTCGTCTGACGCTAGCCGGCCGAGCTAATAACGAGCGGTCGAAGCTCAGCTTCGCTGATTGGCTCGGCTGCTTCACGCCAGCCAAGCTCGCCTCTCATTGGCCAATGTTTTTCGTAAACGTTAACGATGCCTTGGAGAAAATTTTTATGAAGGGAAAGGTTGCTTGAAATAACCTCAGGAACCCTTCATTTCCCGATTGCGAGTGACTTTTGGGACACTCTGTACGCTTATCCGCTAAAAGATGTATATGAAACTACGGTTGTCGAAGGAATTTAGACTTCAAGAGTTTAGCGTTCGCGTGAAAACTTGAGGAGATTCATAATTTTGCTGAAAAACAAGAAACACTCTGATATTAAAGCTATAAAATGCTATGAGATCTTTGCGGTATTCGTGTGGAACAATACTTCGCCTCAAATAAAAATAATAAAACACGTGTACACACGAATGTAGAACGATTACATACTATGGAAAGGTATGCGGGTTAACAAGAGTATGAGCCATGCCAATCTATGCAAGCATCTAACGAAAATAGTGAGATACCGAACCACGGTATATATAATTTAATGTTTTGGTTTCAATATCGGCACGCTTTACACCGTTGTCTCCGTGTCAATGTACATAATTAACCGCTACGTGTATCATATCCGGTGTTTAACAGCGAATCGTTTGTAGCAGTCGTGCACACCTCCTTTGCGCTAAATACAGTGCTGGTGATGTTTTTTTAGTATAGCTTAAGCTGTTTCGATAGCTTCTATACCATGTACGAGGTGTCACTAAATTAAAATTGATGTAAGTAACTTGCTGAAAAACTCATCTGGCCTTTGCAAACTCAAGACCAAGGTCAACAAATTATCTTTTCATGCATCGTGTACTACTCGTCGATAGGACCAACTTTTCAAAATTTACATTTACATAAATTTCTGTAAACAAACAACATAATTTATGTAAATACGAAAGAAATTTCCGATTTGTGAATATCTAAAGTCAAGGTGCATTTTTCGACAAGTTACTAATGTCGATGTTCACCAAACCGAGGGTGCAGAATGATGTTATGATAGTCGTGATAAATAATTTTGTGGCAAATTGTACACATTATAAAATCGAATCATGATAAAGTACAATCTGTTAATCGTGTTGTTAACAGTGGAGACGTTAAAATGTAGGATTATCTTGTCTGCATAAGTCAGGACTTTGCATCCATCTGTTGACTTCCTGATCAAGGTTCTGTTACGTTGTATAAGTTGTTATGTTTACGTCAGAGTATCTACTAATCTCAAACAGTATTCTTCTTGCACGATCAACGTTTTTCAAGGACGTTGTGTGAGAACATTTGCAGAAGTATCAACACATGCGACGAGTAGCTAAAATATTCGGAAACCTACCGGTATCTGAATAAATTGATGCATTTCTTTATCATTTATAAACACAATTTCCATTTTTTTTTCCTTCATCAGTTGTTATAGTTTACCAAAATTTATTTCATCGATGCATGCTCGTTATTGCACTGCGGATCTTTGTGGCAAACAACAAATCTCTGTATTTGCTGGAAGAAGAAGGAGGGAAACAAATGCATCTTTAAGAACTACAACTGACATGAAAGAAAAGCTAGTATAACAAATTGCTAGAAAAATAATAGTCGTTGTTAATGGCTATGAGGCAAGCTGTAAATCAAAACACTTATACTACAAAGTAATAAAATTCTGTCAAAAAGTATAAAATATTAAAATTTAAGTACTTTGTTCCAGTGTGGAAATATTTTTCTACAATTTGCGTGAAAGCCAGACATTAAATCATATATTATTGATAGAAATGTAATGAATTCATTCATACAAGCGGCACAGTTTATATTTTATTGGTTATTAGCGAAGAGCGTTTAGTCTCTTTTGTAAAAGATCTTTTCGAATATATCCAGGTACCCGAATATTTTTATTACTCACAATGTGTACGAATACGAGGTCTGTCTAAAACAAAGTAATGAGACTGGATACAGAGTTCTAATTATGAAACCAACGCTAGCTGATATGTGTGTGTCTACTAGACATTCAGAAATTTCAAGTCGATAGAACTAACAACGAATACGTACGATCGTGGAAATCGCCTTTTAAATGACAATGCGTTCAAATTATAATATATAAAACAGGTCTTCGAAGTTCTTGTTTAAGATTAATATGATAGTATTAAAGAAGACTTCAATATTTCTGTTTACGTGAATTCTAATATGCAAAAATGTGCGGAAATTGACAATATTAATGTTTTTTGTGGCAGTGATCGCTGCTTCGTGAAAGAAATCTTTCGATATTTGAAACAAATTTAAAAAAGATAATCGTGTTAATGGAATATATCAATATTATATGGAAGTAAATGAAATTAAAAAATATATCATGTTTTATTATTTCTACACATATACAGGGTGTCCGGTTTTAATCTATAAATGAAAATAACTCGTTAATTACTCACTGCATAGAAAATGTTTGCTACAGAAATATCTCGTAAACTAATTTTTGGACATGTGAGGTTCAATAGTTTTTTGTTCAAAACGATGGACTTCGTTTGATGAAAACACCATTTTATCTAGCGAAGAAGCATTTAATTGTACAAAATGAGATTTATAATAGATTTATTTTTCATTGAATTTAATTTAATATAATTATATTTCACTTTATTCTATGATTTTGCAATGAATATGAATATATTTTTTTGTTAAAAAATGTTTTGTTAAGCAATTGTTAATAAGCACGGTACGTATAAATGAATAAGTATATTCATTTGTTACAATAAAGCTAAAAAGATACATCATACACATAGCAAACATAATAAACTTAAAAAGGTAGGACAAGATTTGGACAAGAAGAAAATTCGTATAATTTTCCAACATAAGTATAAATTAAAATTTATACATAATATTAACAATGCGATTGGGCAAAATTTTGTGAATGAGTGTACAATTGGTTCAACAAATTTCGAAGCGAAGATGGAAGCTTTAAATAGAAAGGAGACTGCGGACATCCTCTTTCGTTTACAACACCAATTAAAGGTGCTGATTAAAGCTAATCGAGACAAAACAGTTCAGAAGGTGGCCTTGAGTCACTCAACTATTGTTTGACAGCTAAGTCAGCTAAGAAAACAAAAAAGCTCGACAGAAAGTTTAAAAACTGACATTAATTTCTTCCCAACCTAATAAAATAGGGACCATAACAGTTGTTATCAATATGCCAAAAGTCGTCGCATAACAATTATTATTTTAATTCAAATATCTTCACTTGTAAGTAGTCTGCGGATTTTTATGCAAAATAAAAACTGTTTACACAAATTGCAACCTACAGGAGCTACATGCACATTTATTTCGTTTCTCAATAATTTTAAGGAGTTCAAGATAATGCAACAGTATTTTCAAATTCTTAAAATTTTGTTAATTTTTTTACATTTAACTGACATTTTGTTTTCGTTGTCCATAATCTTGTTATTATTTGGGTTAGTCGTAAGCGTTATTATTATTTATCAAAATTAAAATCTTTTAATCATACGATGTTAACACGTCAATTTGAATCATTAGGTCGCGTCATAACTAACTTTCCATGCAGCTAGGTAGAATCTATTGTTCACATCTACTTACTATCAGTCCCCAGAACAAACGAATATTTTGAATAAGGGTTCAAAATAAATGAAATAAAAAAAAACAAACAAAAAGAAATAAATAAAAGAGGAAGCAAAATGTCTGATAAAAAAACGGAAGTTATTTCTGACTCGGCCTAATATAAACACGTTTTTCTTACCGAACTTTTTACCAGAATCTTTGAAATAACTCATTCTGTCCCAGGTACAAAATATAACGCCAGTCTCATTGCTTTGGTTGTTCGATCCACAACAAAAGACTATCCCGCCATTCCCGCCTGCCTTCGCGTGTAAGAAACATAAACAAAGTAGGAGTCCGAGTAACGGCTACGGCTCTTTCTATTACGCTGCCTTTGTCTCTAGCAATTAGCCGAGGGGTAATAGCAACCATGTAATTGACGATGCGATGTTTCGGATCCTCCTTGAAAACACGACTGAAATTCGGAGCACATGATTTTGCCTATACTTGACTACTTGTAAGGTTTCAAGTCGATCCGTCGATCGGTGTTCGCGTAATTTAACAACAAATTCAAAGGCGACACTTTATTTTATATATTATACATACGCGTATAACAATAGGGGGTACAAGTCTGGTGATGTTGTCCGATCGAATCGATTCGATGAAGGTGCAGTACTGATTTCTCGTTCCATTTCTTCTTATATGATTTCTTTATGATCCGAAGAATATATAGTAGAAGATGGAAGATCTCTCTCGTGACAAGGAAGAGTAGTCAAAGGTTCGATAGTCTTCCAAGAGCCCGCACATTTAAGTATTGGTATTCGCGTGTATACGTAATACGTTTTGGAGAAACAATTGCCGGAGAAATAACTACATATACGTGCAGCGAGTCGCGAAATGTGAAATTTCTATGTGAAAGGGAAGTTAGATGTGGGGGAATAATTTCAAAAATTTTAAATTTTCTAAAGAATTGACATGAATATAAACAGGTGCACGCGGGCGACGCGGGATCGTGCCAATTTCAGGGTTTTTTGTATGCGAGGCTACATTGCATACAAGGACCCTCGATGAAGGTCCACTATAAATCGTCCCTGATCATCGTCGTCTAACAGCCACTCAGTCGCAACCAAGCTGCAGCATCGTTTACGTGAACCTTCTGTTTACATTTTGTGCCAGTTCTCGTTGAACGTAATACATATAGCATTAAGTGATGTCGTGACGCACTTGACCTTTCAACTGTGAAGCGGTCAGAAACGAAACGTGTAGCCGTGTATATACGTGTACGTACAGGGTGTCCCAAAAACATTCGCAATCGGGGAACGAGAAGTTCTGAGGTCATTTGAAGTAACTTTTTCCTTTACAAAAATGTTCACCGAGGCGCCGTTAACGAGTTATTAAAGAGAAACAGTGACCAATGAGAGGCGAGCTCGGCTGGCGCACGGCGGCCCAACCAACGAACAGACGAAGCCCAGTTCTGATCTCGCCTCTCATTGGTCACTGTTTTTCATTAATAACTCGTAAACGAAGTCGCGGATTGCATTTTCGCTAAGGAAAAGGTTACTTCAAACGACCTCAAGAATCCCTTATTTCCCTATTGCGAGTAACTTTTGCGACACCCTGTATACGGTCAAGTAGGTGTAGGCATTGTTCACAGTCAAAGCGTTACTTCACGCTTAACGCGTAACAAGTTTCCGTAACACTCCAATCAAGAATCTCCCAATGGATGTGACCTCTGCTCGTTATACAAGTTTTACTCATAGTAGACATCGTACATTGACAATAATACTTCTTTAATTCACTTACAGGATTGAGATTTTATTTATAAATTACTTGTCCACACTTAATTCAATGTATTTTTATTGGGTATACGCAACACCAAGAGATAGTATTTTTCGATAACCAAATGCTAAGTACATTTATAACATGTGTAAAAGAAATCGACTTTACATTCACAATCACATGGTATAGAAATGTATGATTACAAGTTGTTTAATTTGTTTTCCTCGTCTCTACAACGCTGCATGATGCATTGCACTGCACAGGCACTTTTACTTATTACTTCTGCAATGTATTTCTAAGACAGACTTGTGATTCGAACTATGAATTGCCGATCCTCGTTCTCCGAGAGTTGTTTGTTTCGTCTTAAACTTACTCGATGAGTCTTTCCATCCGTTGTTCACTTTTAACTGCTATTATAACCTCCTCCGTCTTAGAATTGCAATTACGTCTCCGCGATCAAGAATAGTTTTTAGTTTCTGATCTCGTGTATATGCGAAGTGTTAAAATAAATTGAATTGAATGCTGTCAAGTCATTTCTACAGTCGAACCAACGACGAATCGAATCAGTAAATGTGAACAAGTTCAGGTGCTCGACGCAGAGTCGGTTCACAATATGTACCACGACCCCTTAAATATTAAGACTTTGGAAGCAAAGGCCCTCGATAAAGGACCACCAAAAGTCGACCGCAGGTTCGGCATTTTCTTCATATTTACTGATTCAACTCGTTGTTGGTTGGATTGCAGTTAAAATCCAAACGCTGCGATTGATTCGAAGAAATATTGTCGCGGATGCATAGGTGTACGATTGTTACTATGAAAAACTGCGCAAACGGTATATAGGACGATACGAGACGAGACGAGACGAGACGAGACGAGACGATACCGTGCGCACGATACGGTCTGCCAATGAACACGCTTGGTTACGTTGTCAAACTGACCGGCTCAGGGCGGCCTTTCCTTTGCTTTCAGTCGAAAGTAAGCCAAAGGTGGCTTTTTCTCATGCGCTCAGTCGCCTGAACAAGTAATAGATGCGAACTAGACGCGTTTAAATCGCGAGCCAAGACGGACCGCGTCCGAATACTTGCGTCTGGATTGTACGAACGATCGTGTTATCATAGGATAGATTCTCTATTCTCTTAAACAACTCCGAAACTTATCGATGTCAGCATTAAAAAAAAGTGCTTGAAGTGTCCTGCTGGCCAAAAAAATTCGACATACCTCTGCCTATAGATGTGCTGCCGAAACCAAGGACGGCGTTTTTTATAGACAGAGCGCATTATATATTATTATCTTAAGACAAACCGTTGCGAAGAGAAATCCTTAAAAACGGAAGAGATACAATGCGATTATTAGAAGAATTAACGTTAATATTATAGGCAAGAAAAAGTGCTTTTATAAAGTATAATATTATTTATAATATCTCGATGATACATACATATGTATGTACGTATGTATGTATGTATGTATGTATGTATGTATGTATGTAAGGTAAGTAAAAGATAAGAGCAAACCCTATTACCAAGGGTAGAAATATCGTCTAAATATACATGTGTACACAAATATACGCGCGCATGTAATACTCTATTTATATGACATGGAAGAATTAATCGGTACAAGTAAGTGAAAATGTGTGTGTGTGTGTGTGTGTGTGTGTGTGTGTGTGTGTGTGTGTTTGCATAGTTATGTGAGACTAAACTTAAGCATACACGCACGCACCCAAGAAATACAACTAAAAATTTAGTGATTGAAACTATAATAATATAACGATATTATTATTATATCAATTTGTAGAACTATGTTGTACTTAGTATTACATAAAGTAATAAAGATTGTCCTACACGTGAATCAAATGAATATTCATCGAATTACTGTACCTATCATTTTTCTTCCCTCAACTAGGGTCTCAATACAACCTCGTTCCCTTAATCCTTGCAACAATTGTTTGGTCAATCGCATGGACCACGTCTGGGTTTGTTCGGATCCATAATGTCCTCCATGAGACTATAAATCGGCTTTTTTATCTTGACAGTAGCCTGTGAATCGGTTGACGTGGTAACCAATAATTTATTATTGAAATAAAAGTGTTAGATTTTACCACTATAATTCTAATACTATATAATATAATATATAATATATAGTATATAATACTATATAATTTTTTAAACATTAAATAGTTTTCGCGATGAATAAAATAAATAAAATAAATAGAATAGATATAAGAAATACTGTTTAATGCTAATGTTACGAAAATATAAAAATGTTAGCTGATTTAATTACCCTATAATGATATAAATGTTTACGGCTGAATGACCAGTTGGTAAGGTGTTCATAAATAAACATTTTCAGCTGAATTTCTATTATACTATTATATTTGTTTTATTTTAAAGAGAAAGTGATGATAATGATACAATACAGCGATACCAATATTATATGCATAGAATTATTCTGCCTATTTACAATTTTTTACAAAGAATATTGGCTGCACTTCCGAAAGAAGCCTGACATCGATCAAAATGGCATTTGGAGGGTGTGTTGGAGTGGGGAGAGGATTTAAAATATAAAATATTAGCTTCGAGCATTTAATTGTTCTCAAGATGTTCGCATAAAACTTTTACTGCTGGGTATTGCAAGCGGTGTACAGAGACGTGTATGTGCAGACATGCAGACGGGAAAAGTTACTACGCAAGGCGACGCATGCGCAGGGAGTCCCGCAGAGCGGCGTGGGGCGTGTACCGGGCAAACGTTACAATTTTGAACTACGATCAGTCGCCATCGTGATTTAGAATATATTAGGTCTACCGGAAAGTTCTGTCTGATAGTGTCACTTCAAGTTTCAATCCATATGCACATATTGATTTTAGACATATATGACTATTTTAATCTTTATAGATGTGTCAAAAGGCTTATTACTAACTTGAATTTCAATTTTCAAAAAGGTTGAAAAAGTACGATTCTGACAACCTGCATCCTAAATCGTACCTCTGTTGTTATAACTTTCATAATACCTAATTTTACACGGTTTCGAAAATGTACTTCTGAAGTTGAAAAGTGGAATACGGTCATTTATAGAATGATTTGAGTTTAATTTATGTATTTATTTATTAAAGAAATGAATACTTATCAAAAATCAAATACATTGAGGACAATAATAAAGTTTGGCGTTTTTTGATACGCTTGCACATGTTTCATGTACCCAAATCGAGCATTTCAAACGTTGTATCATATTCGGCGAGGCGAACTTCTTCGCATAAATTGCAGAACTAGTCTTCTTCATTGACCGATACCAGTCCGATTAGGGAAACTTTGCAACAGTACGATGTAGGCAACTTGCTTGCTGCTGCTTTTAGAATTCTCATAAGTATTGCACGTAATCTAAGCTAATATTAGCATAAAAATGAAATAAAATGTTGAGGACTGTTACGATTGACTGATGTTCCTAAGAGACGTCGCTAATTGCCTCCATAATTCAATTTAAAGCGAATTTTAAATGGGGTACTATTTAAGAAACTAGTACGATATTGGCAACTTCCCCCTATCTCCTAAATTATAGTTCGTTTTAGAAAATGTTTGAAATGAACATTATCTTGTTTCGACGAGGGCATCCTATAATGGCTGCAAATTTTCGCTTCCGAGATTTCAAGGTGACCTTGGTTTCTTTTAAATAGACATTCTTTTATGTAAGTAGATTATATATTTCAAGGTTAATTAATTGATCTAAATACTTTGGTCTTCTAGGTCGTTCATGGTTATTTAATGCCATTTAAGGTTTACCTTTTTTAATGCGAATTCGCGTTATGTTTACTTATGTTTATATCGACGAAATACTGAAGGAAGATTTAGACACTATTAAATGATCTTGAACGATCTTAAAAGACCAAAGTGTTACGGATCAATAAATTGACCTTGAAATGCACAATCCGTTTAAACCAAACTGAGCAATTTCATTTGACACATTTATTGAAACGAACTATAGTTTCGAAAGTACTTGAGTACGTTACTTTAAATGGGACACCCTATATTTTGGGTGCTCGAAACGCCATGTCAGTCGACAACAAGTACCTTTTGGAAGTTTACCCAAAATATTAACTAAACGCTTATTTCGTTATCGTTCTAAAATAAAGATATGAGGCTCGACGTTAAACGAACAGCTCCAGAGATTGTGTGGCGTGCAATAAACAAACTATCGCAACGCAAGATGTTTCGTTGCAAGTGTGAAGTACAACAAGGACGAATTTAGCATACTGTCATGAGCCGAAATATGTATTTAGATGAGTAAATCTGCTTTGCCTACCCCTTGTTTTTAACAACATAGTAGTTCCAGAATTTTTACAGATTTTTCAATTTGGCACGTTATAGTTAAAAAGAATGAAAACCAATTTTTCAATGTTTATTGTCTGAAAAAATAACTTGTGCTAAGACAACTCTTTTACATTTTTCCTTCCATGTGATATTAAACACATTACTATTATAGTAAAGAATAAAAATATAACTGTGTCTTCTGGACACATAGAAGCCATTGGATGTTGTCATAACTTGTAAAGTCTATTGCAGTTATTTTTATTATATTTTATGTTCATAATATTGTAAAAAGAATATAATATAGAACTTTTATATTTTTTAAACTCTTTGGTATATTGAAATTTTTGTGTCTCTGAAATTTTATATTATAGGTATTTCTTCTCATGATACGTCCGAAGACAGAGAATAATCAATAATACTATTGACAGTCATCGACTGTTTTTGTAAATGATCGGGAATTATTGATAGTGCCGACTATCGAAAGTTCTCCGCCTCTACAGGTTGTGCATGTATACGGAAAATTGGATGTAGCAGTGTTTATAGTTTCACGCGACATCTCAGAAACTAAGAGAGAGCAACATATTTTTCACAAAGGAAAATGTTGTTTAAATATCGAGCTGTACAACATATTTAAATATTACAAAAATCGGTGGAGAGGACCATGTTCTAAATAATTACCAATTACATCTATTGGCAATGGTGATTTAATAAAACGTAAACTTTAATATACTAAGAAAATAATATACTTAATAAAAGTATGTAAATAATAATTAATAAAACATATTTAATAAAATATACCTAATAAATTAATATACTTAAGAAAATACTTGATTTTACGGAGCGTCAGTAGGCTTATTATTTATTCTGTAATTGTTTGAAATAAATGCGATGTTTTTAAAGTAGAATAGCTACGCTGCACCAGTATATGTCATGGTTATGA
>CM052158.1:491650-522456 GCA_028455555.1 Augochlorella aurata | reverse complement strand
ATGTTCTCGATTTAAAGTGAGTCGTGGCTGGTTGTCGAAATTTAACCCTTTTAGTGCCGGGCGAAAAGAGGATATGCGAAGATAATAAAAGGCTCATAAAAACCAAACGAAAAGCAATAGTTACATAATTCAAAAAGCAGTGTATTAAGGACAAAATGGAGAATAACACAGTGACGCTAATTTTTCCATATTCATTGAAAATTACATAAAGTCATAAAAAGTCATCTTTTTATCATAACTTTAAAAAAAATGATTCATTTTAATTCTCTCGTAATGAAATTAGACTATTTATAATGTGTTATAAATTTATTTAGAGATAGGGATCTCTCGCAATGTGAATAGTAAAGCGCTACAAGGTGCGGGCCGATATATCGGCCTCCGGCACTAAAAGGGTTAAAGAGCTCTGATTTACGCACGGGTCTACTAAGAGTTGACTACCCCACACAAGCCCAACAACTCGTAGATGGCCAGGAACCAAGATAACCAAGCAACATCGGACATCCTATTACCGCGACTAAACAGACGTCCCTGAGGATCTTCTACGTCGTCTCGACCTGCTAGAGGAAGGTTATCGGCAAGCGTGGGTGGTAAAGTGACCGCCCGAGGACATTTAGCGTAGCCTCTGCAGGAGCTTCATTAAGCTCGATTAAGGCCCTTAACACTAGATTACCCAAGGAAGTCATCTTGACTGCTTTTTCATTTCAATTAGAAAAAAATGATTTATATAATGATACAATTTCTTAGAATTTTGTGACTGTTTGTACAACATATAAATGCATTTATTAATAATTGTAGTTACCCCCCTGTAGCTTGAAAAATGTAAAAAAGATTGATTTTTTGATAAGCATATTTATCGTAGTTTGAAGTTTTAAAAATAAATTGTAAAAGGTTCCAGCCTTTAAAACAAATTATTTTTAGAAATAGGAAGCCTGTAAACGATTCGTATTCCTGCGTGCAGTAGCGTTAAACATATGAAAAATTACGTTTGCAAAGGTTAAATGCCTTTTTCTCGAAACTGTATTTTCAAAAACGTGTGCAAGATATCTCGAGATCTAATTAACTGATTGCATTGAAATTTCACAGTTGTTTTTAGTATAATGTACACTGGGGATTGACGATCGATTTTTTGTACAAATTCGATAGGTCAAACACAAACAGCTGCTATTTTGATCATTTTCAGAAAAATGGAAATGTTTGATCGTCAATGTCTAGATTTAAGCATTTTTTGAATTTTTGATCCAAGTAATCCCTTTTGACAGAAATCCTGTACACTGTTACGTACGGAGATTTCTCCCGACGTTGTTTTTGCTCTTTCTTGAGAGCGTACGCTAGCTAACGCCGGCCGGGGACACGCTCCCACGATTCGGATACGTATAGTCTGGCTGGTGTCAGCTTAAGGGTTGGGGACTGTTTAATTGAGACGTTGTTGCGATGATTGCGTCTCACGGTCGCGTAGTTCCGCACGATCTTTGTTTCGTCTTCGCGGTTGTAAGTCGCGAAGCTATCCCGATATGGATGAACGGCACTACGCGACGCGGTATTCCGACAAATTAATGAGGGATATACTTTAATCGTCACGATGTTGATACAGAAGTATCGGCTGTTGTGTTTAGAACCGTTTGCGGCGAGGTTCGATATATAAGCGCTGTAGGACCTTTCGCGTCGAGGTCTGATTGAGAAAGTTTGCAACCTTTCGCGTCGAGGTTTGCTTGAGAAGAAGTGTCGAAGCGTAGGACCGTTCGCGACGAGGTCTTGTTGGGAAGTGTCGAAGTGTAGGACCGTTCGCGACGAGGTCTGGGTTAGAAGTGTCGAAGTGTAGGACCTTTCGCGTCGAGGTCTTAATGAGAAGTGTCGTTCGACTGTGGTAAATTTATGCTATTTTAAAAAGTCTACGGGAAATCTTCCAGGTCAACCTCCTACGGTTTCGGTACCGTCGCGTACTTGACTAGGGTGACCCTTCAGATTACCCGGTCTACAAACACGTCCCAGCTGTAGGCTTTTTTCGAACGCTGTTAAGAAGTTCTCTCAGAAATCTTATTATACTTTACGACACGTCACGGTTATTGAGGCAGATGCGACTGAAATTCGAACGCTAATTGCTTGCTAAATAAACGAAAAGATCTTTCCTCAAAAATAACCTTCGTCGCGTCCGTGTCATAAATCCCATCGGCAGAAACTCCACGTGTTTACGTCTTCGGGACGAAACAGGGACCACATGTCCCTGAGTCGCGAGACCATCCGCGGGGTGACCTCTCACGATCTAGTCACGTAGGTCCAGCTCCCACTACCAAAATTTCCGATCCATCTGGGTATAAAAAGGGTAGGACTTTTCTCAGCATCGGGGCAGTTTCAAGTCAACTACCGACAACGAAACATAGCGAGATCGAGTTTAATTCTCTTTCAAGCAAGACCAAAGTTACCGGGTACGTATACGAGGTTACGTCAAGGTTATGTCAAGGTTATGCGCCGACTTGGTGCGTAAACCAGGTTTACTGTTACACTTGTAATAGATTTCTTTTACTTGTAAATTATACTAACTTTTACCAGTGATTTCTGTGTACAAGTTCATCATACCATTTCCTAGTTCGAGTCAGTTGTTGGTATGATTCCACAAAGATACACCTTTGCCGCTCGAGGTGTATCTTCTTTTATCTTTGAAAGTTACGAGGCCAATTAGAATCATACCATAAACCATTATCCCATCCTCAGTGGCGACCCGTTGATGAAGGAAGCTTCGGCACAAGTCCACGCATTTCCTTCTAATTATCCACAACTCATTTTGCCTCCAGCCACGTGAGCCCACTGGCCCTCGGCTCGTAACAACACCATCAAGAGATCTTCAAAAAAAAAAGAAGTCATGTCGATGCCCTTTAAAATCTCAATAAACAGCATTTATAACAAAATAACATTGCTTTTTTTATAGTTGATAGCATTGTAAAATAGGTGATAAAAACTTGTGTTAATTAAATGTTTACTTCTCTTTTGCTGTTATTTTAAAATACAAATAATTTTTTATTGCGTCAAAGTGACCTTAAACCCTTAATTTTATAACACGAAGTTGTAAACTCGTAGGTACATCAGTGCTGCAATGTTGCAATAATCAACAACCACGTTTTTAATTAGGAGTTGTTCGACTTCGATTTTAATGGGATCTTTGCAAGACGATATTATATAACTCTCGAATAATTGTGTAAAATACTAGATGTAAATACTCGATAACTTTAAAGATATAAACAATTAAATTTACGAATCTTTAAAATATACCATGAAAATAGAATGAAGATGTCGAAGTCGCGTTGGTGAAATGATTGGAGTGTTTGTCTGGTAGGTACAAGATCTCAGGATCGATTCCCGTTCAGTGATATGTATTATTTTTTATTGTGAAAGTTCATTGCAATCAATTGGCATATATGCAATAAAAACACAAATAATGAGAAACATAAATGGTAACATTTCACCAACCCAACTTCGATACTTTCCAATATAGATTCGTGGTACATTTTGATGGTTCGTAACTTTAATTCTTTATATCTTTAAAATTACCGAGTATCTACATCTAATATTTTACACATATCATTGGAGTCCCTTCCCTGTTAGATGTGCGAAGATAAAATACTTGAATCAGTACTACTGTCTGGATAGGTATCATTAATTGTGCTACAAATGACTGAATGATAAGCGCCATGATTCGTGCATCATCAAAACACATATTTATATGACTGCAGTTATAAATTCGCAAGTATGTACCCACGCTTAGGACGCTAGATAGTTGTTATCTTTCTCTTAAATTAGTTTTCTTGATACGACAATCTAAGTGAAGTCGGAGGCAAAAATGAGTCAGATACGGCAGACATTAACTTTCCACATCATCGTGACTCGTCAGTTTCTGATAAGGGTATACGGGGTTTTATATAATGTCTTGAAATGCGTGGTATTCAGGCAAACATAACAAGATTGTGTCCAGTGAGTTGTGTTCGCACCGTACAGTAGAACTAGAAAGTGCGAAGTTTCGACGAAGTTCCAACGAAGTTCCAACGTGATTGACTTCATAGTCTATGCATTTCTTCGTTCAGGTATTTAACGCATTCTTTTTCTCAGTAATTTTTTTTAGAGACAATAAACAATCACTGAAGTTATAAATTTAAACAAAAAGTAATTATCGAAATTACGAATTAAAGTAACATGAAGTAGCTATTGAAATTACGAATTGAAATAATAACAAATAACCATTGAAACAACGAATCGGTGTAGCAAGAAATAATAATTGATGTTACGAATTTAACTAAGGAGATGTAATTATTGAAATCACGAAATGAACTAACAAGAAATAACCATTGGAATTATAAATTAAAGTACCAAGAAGTAATAATTGAAATCCCAAGTTAATTTTCGCATTAGGTTTTATTTACATTTATATCAACGCAATACAAAATAATAACTACTTCTTAAATCGTGACTGACATTTATGTTTCTTGCTACAACAATGTAAAAATTCTTTTAAAACATACATACCTATAAATATTCTTCAGTGCCTACACGGAAGAAGATAACAGATAGAAAATAAATATTCAAACACTAATTAACTTTGACTTCTACGCCATATATTTAAATACTTTTCCCGTTCAAAGTGTATTTATTTAAATATAGAATTCAAAGTTATAGAATACTTTTGCGTATGAGTGTAAGTTTCAAAATATTTCTTGCTGTTAAACGGTTTTCAGTGCATATAAGCGTGTTTGTGTTTATAATGTTGAATGTGTGCGCCACTGATTCTATACGCACACCTTACTATAACACTGCTATAATGATTACCATTAGTTATGACAGATGTTATGATTTATGACGAGTGTATCGTTTGAGGTCAATTGAAATCTGTGTAAACCTCTACAAAAATATTGTATGTACAAATACTAACTTTGTTGTGCAAATGTTGCAGTTTGTACATTAAGTGGAATATAAAATCTGGTCATTTTGAAAACTGATGTCAATATATAGCCAGAGCTGGGTAATATTTATAGAGAAAATATTCAAAACGATATTTTAAGTAATAGATTCTGCACAATTCAAATGAAATAGTACTTCGAGTAGGACATCAAATTTCAGTAGATAAAATGTTTTATTTTCACAGCTAAAACATGAAATAAATATTTTGTTTTGATATTCTAAAACATAAAATAAAATAGTTTTTATTTATAACATAAAATAAAATAAAATACTTTATATATAATACTTAACATAAAATAACTATACTTTACATAAAATAAAATACTTTACTAAATAATACTAAAATAAAATACAGATGATATACATACGTAACATGAAACGATGTAACTAAAGTGTATATTTTATGTACGTTTATAATACAAAGGATAACTTCGTTTTAGATTACCAAAATAAATTTTACATTATGATTTAGTAAAATAAAATTTATTTGTTGATAATAAATCAAATATTTTACCAGCCTGAGATGTTAAAATATCAGCGAAGTTCAAGAATTTTTTTATAACTAAGTACTAAATCAAAGATTTAGACTTTCTAAGAGAATATAAATTCAAGTTTTAGCTTTGTTTTTCAAATTTTATAAAAGTTAAAATCATACAATGTTGCGTTGTTTCGGAAACCCCTTCCCGTAGGACAGTAATTGCTGGCTGTCACAGTTGGCAAGTACTGTACACAAAATTTTGTATATGACTCATAAACTAGAAACCATTATCTAAATTAATAATTGACGAAATGGCCACAGTTTAAGAAAGAACAGCTGCTTTTATCCCAAGAAGTCTACTTTAAATGCTTACAAAAAATTAAATTATTAACATATAAAAAAATATACGTAAAAAAATACGCTACATTATAGACATTAAATAACTCGTAACATATTTGTTGTACGAAACAATATTTCAGATAGAAGTTGCATGGCTTCCAAGGGGACATATAATATTGTAATGAGTTTTATGTTAGTTCGCTTTTTTATCAAGATATGGATGTCACCTTCAATTTTTTAAATCGAACAATTCATATTTCCTCCCGAAGTCGGATAAAGCGTTGAATTTTACATAAAAAAGCATTACACTAAATGTGGTCCAAAATACATACTTTCTGAGATATTAGCAAAAGTAAATTACGTTGTATTACAAAAGATTGTTGTTCAACGTGACCGTTAAACACAACGTAATCAGACAATTTAGTTTTCAAGCGATCGATTATTTCTGGTAAAGACAGTCACAGATGCTACATAGGTTACAACGTATACAACAACATATTAGTCCTGCATCTTGTACATATAATAACAGAAGAAATTCTTGAAAACGTTTTTCGCTTTCTAATAAGATTATGTGAGCCATTTATTTTGAAAGTGGCCTAAGTCCATTTACACTTAGATTGAAACATTTATTATTGATAATGTCCGAAGGCAGTGATGATGGTAATTTTAATTAATTAGTATTTAACAAGTTAACCTCAGTTTTTGGACAATTGCTTTAATTGAATAATCAGTACGTTTAATTAATGCAGTTAAAAAAATTACGTAATATACATACAGTTAAATATAAAACTTAAAATTTAATATTAAATTTTAGAAATTATTTCACCTATGGGGAAGAACAAAATGACAAGACCACTTAGTTCAGATAGTGATGAAAGTTATTAGAAGACGCAGTTTTTAAAAGGGTGAAGAATTCTAACGGAGAATCAATAAACTGGTTAAAAATATGTTGGATGCGTTTTGTTAGAAATGAACCGTATAAAATTTTCTATAAGACATCAATGAATGAGAATGAAAATTTTAAAGTCCTGGATTTAATACCACGTCGGGGTAGACCAAGAAAGTTCGAAAATATTGTATTGACACCACTGTATAAAAATATCAGACAAATTACAACAGCAAAATTCAAGGACATAATGGACCTACTACGATATATACCATCGGAACATCATGATTTCTTCAGGTCCCTTTCACACACACACACACACAAAATGTAGATGAGTAGTAAATTGTTTTGTAATTTATATGGTTAAAAAATGTTTTGAATCGCATAAATTATGTTTTTGAAGTGTTGTAAAGATATATAAAATATATTGAGTATTATTTTTTTCAATTTGAAGCATCTTAAATTATGTTGAATGGACTTGGGCTCCTTCAGATTTTATAACGAATCTGGTTGTTAATTTTGAAAGTGGCCCAACTCCTTTCTTGGTAAAAAAAGCATATTATTCACTTAATAATTGTTATTATTTTAATGGGAACTATAAATTTAACTCCTTTAGATACACTTAAGCAGTATGACTTATTTGTATCCTGTACGTATATTTTTAATTGCATTGAAACACAAACCCTTAAATATCTCAATTTAATTATAAATGGACTTAGGCTACTTTCAAAATAAACGGCTTATGTACTTGTATTGATTGTAACAGACAGTTACATCGCTTAAAATAAAACTTATTTTATTAATACCTCAGTAACTATGTATTTGACACCCAATTTGGCGTAATATTTCTTTATGTAGAATTCAACGCTTCATCCGAATTCGGGAATAAATACTAACTATTCCATTTAACTAACCATTTATCTAACTTGAGTGGTGGGGGTGTAAGAATTGAAAGGATTAATATGATAAGTTCAGGGCTTTGAATATGTCGTGACGTATTCAAAAGGCAAAGGTTCGGATATGGTGCGACAAAGACAAAGATTGAGGATGAGACAGAATTTGAGGATGAGTCAAAGTCAAAGATGAAATCGTAGCTTACAGAAGATTTTGGAATGCTCGATAAGAAGATAATGAAACGATGTTGGTATACAATGATAAGCGATACTCATGGAATGACGTTGATAGACAATATTATATTAACAATAATAACTGTAAGAATAACAGTAACAATAATAATGATGATGATAATAATAATAATTCTAATTAGAACTAAGGTAGTGGAATAGGATTTAACAGTTATCAATCATTTTATTAGAAAATCGAGTAAATATTTTTTACAAAAATTTTACTTCCTGAAGAAGTTATTGATTTTTCTATTCTCCTATTTGTTTCGTTGTACCGTATTTTGTACTATTTTAGCTGTCAACAAAATTGTTCAAACAGAAGTTTCACAGTAATTGTGTATCGACAAATCATGATTATAAATTTTGTACTTTATGCAAAAATGAAGGTCGTTTAAACTTATTTAAACAAAAACGTATTTCCTTGTTCATTAAGTGATATATGTTCATATGGTCCTTAGAAAAAGCATTACGAGTTTTAGATCGAAAATGCGGTAAAATTTTTAAAAATTGAATTAAACACGCAAATAACAAAAAATGAAGAGATCTTTTTTTTAAATACTATATTTATTGCAGTTGTTTTTAATATTAGTTATTGTTTTAAAGTTACACTAAATCCTACGATCGATGTATTTCAATATTGTCGCCAAGATATTGTAAAGCGATTTTTCAAGAGAAAACGAATTTTTGCCACATTCTGGGATTTTCAGAGAATGAAGTCACAGTAGGACCAATATTTGATGATTAGTTCCACGCATCTCTAACGCACAATGGACTAAAATCGTTAAATTGATTATTATTATTATTATTATTATCATTATTTGTGCACTACTTATTACGATAGAAACTATTTTAATAGGCTTTTTGAGTTACAGATACCAATTTTGAAGACAATTTTTATATAAAGCAATTTTATAACGAATTTTAAATAATTAATTTTAAAAAGCAGTTCTTTACATAACGTTGGTTATTAGAATCGGATTTTACGACCCAAAAAACGTATTCAAACTTTATCTATTGTAATTACGTTATTTATTATATTATTATTATAATTATATAATTATAACTATATACTAATTGATTATCAAAATCCTAATTTATAGCCTACAAAACTTGGAAAACACGTTTCTTATGATTTTAGACGGGCACTCAAATGGAATTATTAATTTTTTAATGCGTGGGCGTTTTGATCACCCAATGAATAATGGGCCGGACAGCCGTCATGTTGAAACCACGTGTTTTGTCTGTCGACCAGACGTAAATCTTCCAGTAATATCGGTAATTCAAGATCCATGAAGTTGCGATATTTTTATCCATCTAGCATACCATGAATAAAAAAGGGGCCTATTACTTTTTTACCAATTATTCCAGCCCAAACATTGACAAACCATGGACGTTGATGGTCAACTTCTCGTAACCACCTCGGATTGTGATTTGACCAATAATGCATATTATGCCTGTTGACTTCATTATTTGTAAAAATAGACTCGTCGGAAAATAATACATGAAGAAAGAAATTTGCATTGATTTGTATTTGATTTCGAGCCCATTCACAAAATGTTATTCGATTTTGCAAATCATCTCCGTAAAGTGCCTGGTGTAAGCTCATTTTGAATGCTCACATTTGGATGGCAAATAACAGCATCTATTACGCGATCTTCATTAGTTCCGACCGTAGATGTTCTTCAGCGTATGCGTGTTTCTTTTCTGTACACTACCTTCTTAAATAAATTGTTTAACGACACGATAAAATGTACGACGATATGTACATCTCTTTTCAGGGTACCACAGAGCATGCCAATTAACTGCTTCATCAATATTTTACCTTGATTCACCATAAACAAGAATCATTTGAATTTTTCTCCGCAATTGTTAAGTACTCCATTGTAATTTAATTGACAATAAAGTAACAACTCTGAAACTTGTCTTGTTTTGATCTGTAACTCACATATGAGATACATTAGTAAACAGAGTTACGACAGTGTGGAGTATCAATATCACTTTAGGATCTAAGCTTGGCAGACAGACGAGGCATGGTTTCAGCATTTTAAAAAACGTTCTTCTGAATATCTTAAAAAATAAAAGTTCTACAGAAAAATGTTTCAGACGAAAGTTGTGCGCTTTTTCTCGTAAAATAAGATACCGTACTAAAAAATATAGATTTTCTAACGAAAAACACGAATTGACCTTGAAATATCGTTGAAAACGCCGACGCATGAAAAAACTAATAATTAGATTTGAGTGTCCGTCTAAAATCATAAGAAACGTGTATTATCTGTTTTTGTTTTGGTTATTTGTATGCGAGATATTTCGTTATGTTTTTACAACATTATATCTATGTTCATAAATATCTATCATATTTCATTAGAATAATTTGTTAGAAGGTACGCGTATTTGACGACAGTCAACTTTACTTAATACTGCACTGCGAATTTTATGCATTTGTGGCAAAAATGAGTAGGCACGATTTAAAACAGTGAGAACATTAAAAGAAACTAAAAACGTTGATATGATTAAAGACAGAAAAAAACTTGTGCTTGATTCCTATGTCTTTATTTACATCCGCAGTCTACTTATTACGCTTAACGTAACCAGAAACATTACGTGTACACTTGCACGTTGATAAGTGACATGATTACTAATGAGTAGATTTACATTTAACGTAACAGGTGTCGCAGTTGTAATACATGTGTACATGTCTCACATACTTGATATCGTTAATTATCTTTCACAGCTGAGTAAACTGTACATCATTGGTTATATTCAAACTAGTCGTTTCATCATATTAATATTTTAAGTGTATGAAATGAAACCATATAGCTAAGTGCATTTGTAAAATTGCGCAATCGGTAGTTTCCACCAAAATTTAATCCCTCGTCGATCTCGGGCTATTATATATTTAACAGTTACAATGAATAAAAACATGTTTAACAAAATATAAGCAATCCCTACAAATGATAATTTCAAAATTTAAAAAACTATCCTATTTTGAATATTATAATTAATTCATTAAAAAAATTACCTATACCAATTAATATTAACTATTAACCTCTTAGGCACGGCTGAATTTTGCGCGGGTCTGTTTCTCTATACGACGGAGTTCGACGCGAATTACGAATTACACTGCACTATATGACGGACAATGCTGTTCTCTACGCAAGCACATTCGAATCAAGTTTTCATGATTAAATTATCATTTTTCTTATAGATATGATACATGTACTTCCACTTTAGTAACTAATAATACAATTAAGTAAAGCACGAAACATCCACGAAAGTCATTACAGTGGCGCGTCGTATTGGAAAATTACATTCGCGAGAGCTACTATAGTGGTGCGTCGTACCTAAGAGGTTAATGGAATTTTGCATCAATTCTACGATTGTTTCTTATCATTCAAATTGTATCAGAATTATTTCCTACTATTTTGGTTGTTTAATTCGATTAATTCATATTGGACGAGATATTTATCGTCACTCAATTAAATTAACCTCAGTTTGAAATGTAGGAGTAATTATTATAATTATACCTATAGCAACTGCTTTTCTTGAATGTATCATTCTCCGGACAAATATCATTGTAAGGTCCTATATTACATTAAACCGATTTTATACCTTGTATTTTATTTTTTCATTTCTTATTTTATTATTAGTAGGTATTCATTTATTTTTTTTACATTTAACAGAACTTAACGATCCCGTAGGTACAAATAAGTTTCTCGACTGTAATAATTTCTTAGAAAAAAATCTCCATTATGAGTCACTCGTCAAAGTATGGTATGAGGGGTTAATCCAAATATTTATAAAATGACCTATGATAATGAGAATTTCCATAATGATCCACGGTGCAGTCATTACTGTCACAATTAGTCTAGGATACCGTGTACTTCACTGATTAGTCACTCCAAGAGTTTGACCTTCTACCTAACCACTGCATCATTATCCCTTCTCCATCTTCTTCTTCAGCCACTTGCATGAACTCCGGAGAACACTATATACACATATACCAACTGTGAAACACGGAAACGGATCATTTAGAATTTGTCCTCTCGCAAGGGCTTCTGTTCCTTCTTCGCGATTATACTAGCAAGACATAACGCTTTTCATAAATAAATTTCTTCGCTCGGTTAAACACTATATTTCCAAATTTTGTAATTTAAGACTATTGAGATTGAGTGAAGATACATTTATGCAGAATTTATGCAACAAATTTGTCTTCTTGGGCATATGTTATGATAACAGTCGCTGACGAGTTGAATAAACATATTTTGGTTATTTGTATAAAGTATCATAAAATAGTTGCTTTCAGTGTTCCGTAAACATAGTGTTAAAAATTGTGTTGTGAACTTATTTAGAATTTTCATCGGGGTCCAGAATCTACGACTCTGCAAGAAAGGGATTAAACTTACACTTGCCGACAAAAGTTAAGAAACAACGTAATCGTTTGATAATTTCTGTTCTATTCTCTCATCTAAAATATATAGCTTGAAATCTAAGATATAAGCTTGAAACAAAAAATAGCATAACGAGATAACATTCCACGTCAATAAACGTCAATAAACAATGATTTATCTATAGCAAAAGCTGCATGACATAAGTTAAGAAACATACATTGCGTAAGTTATATTATATAGTATAACCACTTTTAATAAAAATAGCAATGTTTAGATGTTTGTAATTTTCATAACAGTCTAATAAGATGCTGGATGACTCGATGATTTGAGGACTGCATAGCATCAGCGTGGCACTGATTCAATTAATCGAACACAAAGCTCAGCCGGTATTTCTGACAATATTTTCGTGAATTTGTCAATTAATTCTGCTTTATTCATAGAAGAATGATTTCCCAATTTACGTCCAACGTAATCCCACAGATTATCAATTGGGTTTAAGTCCGAGGATTGACTTCACTACTTGATTACATTAACATTTTGTTCTGCAAGAAACGTCTTAATTAACTTAGAAGAATGTGTTGAAACACATTTGTGTGTTATCGGTTGTTATCGTGTTGAAACGACCACCTTGATAACATTCTTTCATTGAGAAATGGCAGCATATGATTTTGTAAGATGTCGCGATGCACAATGCTATCCATTGTTTCTTTTATTTGTATTAATGGACCAGAGCCGTTACCTGAGAAACAACCCCACACTATTACATTACCGCCACCATATTTCATTGTCGGTTTTAGGTATTTAACATTAAATCGTTGTCCGGTAGGGCGTCACACATTATTTTTAGAGTCGTTTCCAAACAGATTGAACTTACTCTCATCGCTACATAGAATTTCTGACCACTTGGTAGCGGTTCAATTAAGGTGTTTTTTAATAAACTCCAATCGAGCTGCTCTACTTTTCTTCAACGCAAGTGGCTTCTTGAATGGTTTCCGTGAAAAAGGATTATTTTCATCTAAACGACGGCCAAGTGACCTGCTACTAATGTTTTTCAGACACGGTTGATTTTTAATTTCAGAAGCAGTGTAAAATGGATTCGACTTAGAGAGCCTTGCAATTCGACGATCTAGCTTTTCATCTGTTTTTCGCGATCTGCCAGATCGTGGCAACGTTTCAAAAGTTCCATATTCATCGAATCGTTTTATAATTTTGCTGATAATGCAACGATTCACACTAAACATTTTTGGAATGTCAATTTTTTTTCTTGCCTCCCTCAAACAATTGAACTATTTTCAGCTTTTCAGCTTCTGTTAAATGTTGCCTTCTTGCTATATTTAATACAAACTATAATATGAACTAGACTCAGCGACGTCAGAAAGGAAACTGCGTGTCTCAGAATATGTTTCTTTACATTGCGGACTCAAGTTGTTACGAGAAGGTTGTACGTTTCTTGACTTATGTCACGCAACTTTTGTCTCATTTCTTCGATTCAATTTAATTGTGGTTCTTGTGCAAACATCTTCGGAAAAAAGTCATTGTTTATTGACGTATGAAATGTTATCTCATTATGCTATTTTTAGTTTTAAGTAACGTTTGTCAGTAAGTGTATATCAATATATCTGTCGTTAGTTAACTTGCCATTTTTTGTTGACAGTAGTTCACAAATGCAAAAGAAATTGGATTAGTCTTCGAACACCAAAATCAGTGCATGGCTTGAGTTACGCACACTATGAAACATTCTCATCTATACACAAACGTTGATTTATTGTCAATATTTGTATTAACATCAGACACTGTTACAGACAATCATAGTAGCATTCTCCCCCCCCCCCCCAAAAAAATAAAAAATTTTTACCTTTACGAAGTCTTAAACACAATAAAGCAACCACCACTTCCTTCCAACTCCGTAAGCACTGAACAGAATTTTCTAATACTGAAAAATCTATAATAATATAGATTTTGATTTTTGCTTTCGTATCTAGAAATTGTTACATCTAGATATTTTACAGTATTATGTAACATTGTGTTCCATTATACTTTATTACGAATCCTATTTACATTATGTTCTCGATTATATATTAATTTTATTTATGTTCTATTATATTGCATGTTTTGTATATGTTACGTACGAATAGTATATATACATATAAATTAAAAATTTTTCATAAGAAAAAGATTCGTGTTAATTTTTGCAATTAAAAGATTATTTTCGCGATTAAAAGCAACAGTTTGAACTCCGTTTTATTTTTTGTTCTATGGAAGGAACGAACAGTTTCATGAACTTTCTACATTCTACGTCACAAACGAGAGGCACAGCAATTGCTCAGCCCACAGCAATCGGCTCTTTTACCCTAGTACGTTTTCATTTTGTTTCTGTTTCTGGCAGTTGAATTAGGGGTTTAAACAATTGAGGATATCTTAAAGTAGTCTATGGACAATAAACGCTAATGAATGATTTCGCGAGATATGACTTAAGTAATTAGGACGCATTTAACACTTTACTATAAGATGATGATGTTTTATTTTTATATTATAATAATACAAAAAAGTAGCCTCTGTGCTTCATTCAAATTCACGAAGTAATGACCTAGCAGAAAGTACTACTTTGGCTTGGTTACAAACATTGTTTTGTCCTGCGGCACTTCGAAGTTAATTAATTTAAAATTATTTACATGTTTATAGTGAGCAGACAGCTGCATCTGGGCAGTTGATGCGGAACGAACGCATCAAATAAAACAAGATGGCTACCAATTTGGAGATATTCTTCGGCGTCGCAGCGGTTTTCCTCGCACTCTATTATTACTTCACGGCACATTTCGACTTTTGGAATGTTCGAGGCGTACCAGGACCGAAGCCTGTGCCATTTTTCGGCAATATTATGCGTCCTATGTTTGGGAAAATATCCTTCTCAGAATTCTTAATGGACCTCCGGAAACAGTATAAAAATGAGCCGTTGGTTGGAGTCATAACAAGACGGACGCCCAATCTTATTATACAAGATTCGGATCTAATTAAGGACGTTCTTATCAAAGACTTTCCGAAATTCGCCGATCGCGGATTCCCTCGGAACGAAATAGTAAGCTTTTGATTATAATGAATAACGTGCAACATGTTTCCAGACACTGTCTTTTCACTATATTACGAACTTTATGCATTTATGAAAACATTTAACCGAGTCAAATATAAAACTGTGAAATCTTTGAAAGAAATTTCAGAACTTTGTTACACGATTTTCAACTTATACAAATGATTAACACACACACACACACACACACACACACATTTAACTTTTCACGACTAAAATGGAATTCTAATGTATTTTCAAGCATTGAATCCGATTCTGAAGTCAAATGACGATTTCGAATTCCAAACTTTGAATTTAAAATCTGGAATTTAAAATCCAGAACCTGGGATCTAGAACCCAAAATTTAAAATTTAGAATCTAAAATCTAGAACTAAAAATTGTAATACATAATGTTGCTACGCTATCTCATCATATATTGGAAAATAACGTTTCAATAAACTTCTGAAAGATTCTCGTCGCCGTATAAATGGCGTTATTAGAGGAGGGTGCGAGGACTCCAAATATACAATATTAGCTTGATCCCCCATTTTTCCTAACGATCACTATAAGGGATAAACCAGACTTAATCCAAACCAAGTGTATGGACTCTCTACACTGAGGATCATAACCGCCCCCCCCCCCCCCCCCAAAATAACCTCAATTTTTGAACATTTCGGAATTCTGGATGAGAATTCAAAAAGAATTCGATTATATGAGATGAAACGGTATGATAAATGATGAGCATTAAAAATGTTTTATTGTAATTTTCTGTCAAGACAAACAAAGATTCGGGTAAACTGATATTTTTATCGTTGCACAACTATGGCATCTCATTATTAGAGATACAATTATATGTGTTGATAATTTGTAGGTCCATCCTTTTTTGATGACTTGAAAAATGCGCTTTGACATACTCTCAATGAGCTTTTGAAAAGTTTCCTCACGGATATCATTGCTGACCGCAATTATCGCATTTTTTAAGTTCTACAACGTTTTATAACTGCCGATGTTCTGTATAAGCTTTCCTTACAATTATGCTTCAGATCTTTTCCACTGGATTTTGATCAGGAAAACATGGTGACCATTAATGATAACATTAATCCCGTTTATCTCGTTATCTTGTTGGAACGTCCATTCTGCAGTGTCATTTTTGTTAATAAGTGGCAATAAATTATTTTGCAGTAAGCTGGTGTATTCTGCACTGTCTATCCGTTTTGAAGGGAAACTCAGTTTCAACATGCCATTCATGCAAAATGCCTTCCAAAGCATCACACTACCACCGCTGAAATCTTTTTAAAAAGAAACGCGGTCTTTTTCTCAAATCTCGCCAGTACGAATTGTACCCGTCCAGTCCATCCGGATTGAATTTCTTTCGTCCGAAAATGTTACCTAATTATCAAAAAAAAAAGAAGTTGAAGTTACCTGAATTTAAAACAGTTCAGTGTCTAAAATTAATCTCGCAAGTTTATGGTATGGTCAAAGTTTAGGTGTCATCTTCATCAACTTTTGCCTTAGGATGTTACAATTTTTCATTAGAACTCTACGTACAGTCCATCGAGAGACATGGAGATTTAAAACATTTTTATTTTTATTGCAGCTTATTAACGAATTGCTGGCTGTTGTTACGATTATCCGTTCGGTGCAGGGCTCAATCTTTTCTTCGGTCCACCTTCTTTATTTTTACCATAATTAGCTGGGTCACCCAAGAAATTCAAAATAACTTTCTAACTAACAATTTCTCGTACACCAACTTCTTCCTTTCGATACACTAAAATTTTACATTTTTCTTCTTCGGTTAAATATTTACCACGATGCATTACTACTATCACTAATGTACAATTTTTACAAATGAGAAAGCTTTAATTTATAAAGGATACGTTTTATTAGGTTACACAGATTAGGTTACGAAACTAAATGTATAGAACTTGGCATAGTAATGATGATGCTATAGTAATGAACAATTGAAAATCAGAACTCCGACTGTTTTATGTCTTATGTAGAAGCAACTTCATAGATATCTACACGAAACTCATTATTTATCGTACCCTTTCCCCTCATATAATCGATTTTTTTGCATTCCCTTCCAGAAGTCCGAAATACTCAAAAATTGGGGTGGTGCTATAGTTATGCTTCTTAGTATATAGGTATTGAAACCGATGCCGCCCCCACTTTATTAACTGTTAGACTTAAGATATCAGGTGACATGATGGGGTAGTCGAAACTAGCACAACGCATATATGTACATGCATTAGTAATGTCTGGATAGGCGTCATTCAATGTGTTAACGACGTCTGTATACGTTACTTTCAATGTATAGCATTAAGCAGTTTTCGATGTATAACTTGGAAACTACTAAATACCCGAAGCTGATATTTTATATTTGGAATCCTCTCTCCCTCTTCTAAATGCCATAATAACCTTGATCGCCGACAGATCTCTTTCGGAAGTACAGCCCGAAATACATAGGAATACAATGGCCTCCGAAAAAGTTCTTGACGTTTCGTTTTGTGTGTAGCTATTTAATTGTCTCAAATAAAAGTGTCTTATCATGTCATCAGGCAGAGCCAGTATCTGCGCATCTCTTCGCCCTGGAGACAAAAAGGTGGCGACCGTTGAGAAATCAACTCTCACCAGTATTTACGTCCGGGAAATTAAAAGGAACCTTTCGGCTTATCCTAGAGTGTGCCGACCACTTGAACGACTACCTAGACAAACTAGTTCAAAGAAACGAACCTATTGACAGCCGAGAGTTGGCAGCGAAGTTCACTACCGACGTAATCGGTAGCTGTGCATTCGGCATCGAAATGAACTCACTATCAGACCAAGAAAGCAAGTTTCGTAAAATGGGCAAGAAAATCTTTGCTACAGACTTCTTGTCGATAATCAAATTTAGGATGAAAGAGTGTACACCCCGACTCTACGATATGTTGGGTTACATATACCCGTACGATGAGCTTACTGAGTTTTTCACGAAAATTACGGTCGACACAATGAACTACCGGACCAAGAACAATATCTCCAGACCTGACTTTATGAACATCCTTATGGAACTGAAAAGGAATCCGCAGAAAATCCCAGACATCGGTATCTCTGTTCATACAATTTTTAAATTAGTTTGAATTAAACATAAGCTATGATTTTGGTGCTTCTTCGCTACTATAACATGTTCAGTAACTTCATATATCCTTTCTGGAGGGTATACCTAATTCTTTTACAGTAGTAGATTTACAGTAGTTTTTTCAAATGCTACTTATTAGAAAATAAGTAGCATTTGAACAAACGGGGAATTAAAATCACAAAATTAAAGATTTTAAAGAGGGATGATTCCCAAACCGGAAAAGGAAATTATAAAATTTTGAAAGACTACGTACAACGTTAACAGTATTTGTGAACCGGAATTAGGAGTAACGATCCAAAGTTAAACCGATAAATATTTGACTATTTAACGGATTTCATGTACAACTTTCAGAATTGAGTGACACCCTCTTAGCTGCGCAGGCGTTCGTCTTCTTTGCAGCTGGCTTTGAAACTTCGTCAACAACCATCAGCAACGCTCTCTATGAACTAGCTCTCAACCAGGATATTCAAGACAAGTTGCGGGAAGAAATTGTTAAGTATAACTTGGAGAACAATGGAGATTGGAGATATGAAATTATAAAGCAGATGGAATATTTAGAAAAAGTATTTCAAGGTAGGTGTTAAATATAGTCAAAATCATTAAACATTCTGTAATGGGCGGCTCTAATTTTGAATGGTGCGTTGAACATCAATTTCAAATTGTTGTCAGTTGCCTTCAGTATTTTAATATAGAATATATAAACCGTAAGAATGTTACTGACATAGAAAGATTATGTAGAACAAGGCTCAGAACTATCGGCGCACAACATAAGGATCCCGATATCTACCCCTCCTGATCCCCGTCGCGCGACTCGCTTACCCGTAGTCGCCTAAATGATATCTTGTGCCAACTCATACCTATTACACTACTCTCATACAATCTTCTTAATTCTATTATCATCTATTATAATAGTCTACTCTGATTCTGATTATTTCTGTCTCTCAAGATTTTCTTATCTTATTCTCGAAACGTGTGGAACACACCTTTCTCAATTTCGGACGTCTCTCACTCTTTCCTTACAATCTCCTTTATTCATGCTCTCGACAATTCTTTTTACAATCTATTGAGATTGTGTAGAGAACCATTCTTTTCGGTAATTCTCTACACACTCTTTACAATTTTATTTTTCCATATACATTAACCATTCTTTTATCCATCGTTCTTATTCAGTAGCTCGGGCACCTTATACGCTAAACCCATACTATAACCAGTTTACAAATCTCTGCCGATTGCAGACCCTGAGTGCTCGTCTAAATAAGGCGACAACTATAAGCCCCTGATATGCTCCGAGCTGAAAGGGACGACCATGGCTACAGTCACGAAAAGTCACTACGCAAGGCGACATAAGCGTAGAAAGTCCCGTACTGCGATTTGGGGCGTCTATCGGGTGAATATTGTAATTCTAAACTACGATGGTGAAGCGACGCAGAGCCTCTATCTGATCGTAATTCAGAATTGTATTGTTCGCCCGGTAGACGTCTCACATCGTTGTACGGGACTCATGCACATGCGTCACCTGCGCCCACTTCTCGCATAATAACTTTTCGTGGCTGCGCGGATCAAGAAGCGTAGCCCTCGTGATCCAAATGTTATTCATTAGACTGCAGATTGTTGTGCAGAATACAAATCTTTCTAATAAATCCACAAAATCCACAATCCAGTAATTATTTTTTGCAAGAACAATACGCAATTGTAAAAAAAGGAGAAAGAAATTAATTTACCAGATTACAAAATTACCCCCCACATTTGTTTATTGAGAAAACTTCAAATGCTTCTAATTATTCAATCTTTCATTTATGACCATTATGTTTGCTTTGTCTATTTGAACAAGTTATAAAAACCTTTGAAGTCCACCTGCGGTGTAATTGCATAGAGTTTTCTTTTAACAATATTATCTTCTTTACAGAAACATTAAGGAAGTATCCACCACTGCCATTATTAACCAGAGATGCAGTCACTAATTACACATTTAACGGTACGAAAGTATCGATTCCTGAAGGCACAAAAATATGGATACCCGTAATTGCGATACACAGGGACCCAGATATCTATCCGAATCCCGATAAATTTGATCCCGAAAGGTTTAACGAAACCGAGAAGAAGTCTAGACATCCGATGGACTTTCTTCCATTCGGCGATGGTCCGCGGAATTGTATTGGTACGTACAAACCTAATACATGAAATAATATCTTTATATTACTTATAACAATTGCAGAAACAATCTCTTTCTTGAACTCGTTGAAAGATGACTATTAGACAGGATTTTTTTTTACTTTATTTGTAAACATTGAATGCCGTGTTTCTTGGAAATAGCTTATATCCTAAGGATATAGCCGATTAACCTCTTAGATTAACCTCTGCATTTAACTTCTGCATGGCAGAGTTTGACGCAAATTACGAATTACATTGCAGTATATGGCGGACAATGCTGTTCTCTACGCGAGCACATTCGAATCAAGTTTCCATGATTAAATTATCATTTATCTTAAAGATATGATACATATACTTTCACTTTAATTATTTACTTTAACCAATTAACTGTGGCGATCTCTTTGTGTCGCGACAATCAAGCGATGACGAATCCAAAAAGACGAATCCAACTCAAATTATTTATAATTTCCATTTGTTTGTTTCATTTCGACTTGACCTCTAAACATTTTAAGCATACTAAAATTTACGAATAGAATTTAGTTTTCGCCAGAATTACAATTTAAATATCAAATTGTAACAAAATTTTAAGCATGACGGATATAGTCATCATGAGACAAAATTCTGCCACATCTCCATGACGGATATAGTCGTCAAACACACTTAACTGGTTAATAATTAACAATACAATTGAGTAAAGCACGAAACATCCGCGAATTGTTTACCATTATAGTGGCGCGTCGTGCCTAAGAGGTTAATGGTGTCAAAATCGTCCTTCAGTCGATTTAAACGGCTGGTAAGCCATTCGATAGACCATAATGAGAAAACGTTACTTATAGGTAGTCATCGATTTAGCGGTTTTTAATCAGTTTTCTCTATTTAAATGCGTGCATAAATTTTGAAACAATGTGACATGTCAAGGCAGTCGATATGCATTTTTGGTCATTTATCTCAAAAATTCAGTTTTCTTTTAGAAATTGAAAAAACATATCTGTCGTATTTTGATAGCAACTATATCTTATCGCCATTTCAAGTAACTTCTTCCTTAGCGCAAATGCAGCTCGCGGCTTTGTTTACGAGTTATTAACAAAAAACACTGACCAAGCAGCAATTGATCCCGCCTCTCATTCTTCACTGTTTCTCAAAAAGCCCGCATTTCCCGATTGCGAGTAACTTTTGGGACACTCTGTATCTACACGGCGCGAAGTATGTAAGATTCGAAGTCTATGTACGAGAAATATATAAGATACCTAACATGTGATGTCAAAATCTTACAGGAATTCAATAGAAATTGATTTTTATTCTCAGTAATGTGAAGAAATTATCGACGATATTGCAGTATGTTTAGAATCTACCGATCTTTTTACTATTTTATATTTCACTCTAGGCATTTTACCATAAATTCATAAAATCCGTAGTAACGCCTTTTCTTCCCTGCTAAACAAAGTAAATAATATTTAAACGACATAATCTTAAATTTTATTCTATTTTCTAAATTGTAGAGTTAAGAATACGTGAGGTTATGTACATAAATTTTATAGTGAATAACTCATTACTACGATAAAATCATGACTAGTTTCCTAATATAGAAATTCTATATTAATACGTAAAATTTAATTGTTCTCAGTTGTGTATAGAACAGTTTTTCTTGTAACAATATTTTTACCAAATTATTTTTATAACCTTTATAGAAAAAGTTGAACAGTTAATTAAGGGAAACCCTGATTGAACTTATGAAATAATTGAGATTAAAATTTAGTAAGGTGTGTTTTGACCTCTTTGATCAAAATAGTGACAATCTGAAATCTGAAACGATGTCTCTTGACTTTCGGCAAAAATAGTGTTAATTACATATGTGAAAATAGTTTTGTGTTCTGCGTCTTTTATGTTTAAATAATTGATAATATTACAAAATTCTTTCATCTAAAGCCGTTGCATTGGGAATTGCAACGTTTGCTATCGTCATTAATGTGTATGTTGTAATCACTTTGAATTCTTGTGTTTCAGGTGCGCGATTTGCCATTTATCAATCAAAAATTGGTATCATAAAGATTCTTCAGAACTACAAAGTGGAGGTTTCCGAGAAAACACCAGCTACCTACGAAATAAATCCGTTCGCGTTTTTACTCATGCCTGCAAAACCGTTGTATTTAAAATTTACAAAACTGAATTATTAGTAAGACATTTCTTGAATACAATCTAGTATATTTCTAATTGAACTCATTAGAATAAGAATTTTTTAATGGTTTATTTAACAATTGACGCCACTAATTGAGCTCTTGTAAAGTACTCATCAATATTGATACAAATGAGACATTAGATTGTTTAATTTTCGAAATACTCAATTTTATCGTATTCAAAATGAATGGACTATAATGCCAAACGATTCAGCCATAAAGTGTCGGTAGTATATAAAAAATGTCACGGTATTACAGATAACAAGCTGTTCACCATCTTTTTTTGTTCTACTATAACATCTGATTACGTTCCCTACAAATCTGTAATTTATATTTTTTTAATAAATTTTGTTTACGTATGCGTTATGAGCATTTTATTATTGAAGAATGAGATTATTACAATCAAGTGTGATACTACGCCATGTAATTTGTTTTTATTTGTAGTTTAACACTTTTATCGCCGCTGTCCAATGATCACGGGTTCCTAATTCCGTAGTTATAAATTTCTTTAATCAGGCGCCAATTATAGAGAGAAAGTGGTGCTAGAACTAAATAAATTTAGTCTTATTTTTACTTAAGAGTTACTATTATTGTTCGATTAATTTAGTAATAAGAATGCGATACAGAAAACATGATATCATTCAACAACTCTTTCAGTCTGTAAATTCTCCATTTGATACAAATGCATTTTATCTTATATATTAGATTTTATATAGATAAATCAGATGATTATTTAATTCTCCAACTGCGGTCGAGGTTTTCACATTTTTATATGAAGTTGCGAACTAATTTTACTCGTTATGCAGATACGTCCTAGGAATTATATTAAAATAGATATAGAAAAAGAAAGAAAAGAATTTTGTAAGTGTTTTAGAAATGAAACAAAATTTTTGGAGTAAAAGTTTTTTTTTGTTAAATTTTAGAATTAGAGGGTTAAAGATTCTTATTATACATATAGTGTACAGTTTTAATAGTTACGTGTTTAGTAATTAAACATTACGTTATAGTTAGAAACTATTTTAAATATCAAGAACGTAAATAAAATAATTTTACACGAATAATTATATATGTAGAATAAAAATACACGAATACTGATTTTTCTTTAATATATTATTACATTATACAGTAACCTTGTAGCAATTACAAGAAGGAGTAATTATGAATTTGGCAAATACGTTGAATTCTTTTACCGTTTTAGCAATAACTAATAGTGAGGCCAAATGTGACTGGCATTGTTTCCTTCAAATCAATAATTTCAAAATGTTTTGTAGCCAAAAACATTCGCATCGTTTATAATGACAATCGCAACAACCCTCTTATCTTTGTACTCAATTGTATCGACAAATTTTGCACTATTTAATATTAATAAAATTAATATGAAGTTATTATGATATTAATGTATATTATAATGTATACTCATAATCAATTTTTGTATCCTTGAAATACAATCATTTTTTCAATAAAAAACAAATCATTAGTAATTATGAGTATAGGATCCTTAACATCCATTTCAATGACCTTACAATATGTTGTCAAAATCATCATTCTGAACAACTTTTTCCTATACAAAGTAAGTCTCGTAACATGATGGCATCAAATAATTTGTAAAATATTTGTTATACGAAGAAATGTTTCAGTTTCTATTTTTTAAATGGAATGGCGTTAAATGCTGCATATATATATATATATGATAGTTACTGAGATATTAACGAAAGTAAATTACGTTTATTAGAAAAAAAACCACTAATCTACGTGACTGTTAACATAATGTAATCAGACAACTTTGTCTAGGAGCGTCCGATTAGTATTGGAAACCAGTTCTAGACACTATATGCCCCCTTGCGAGCCATTCAACTGCTACCTGAAACATTTTCTTGTACAACAAATATTTGATGAATTATTTGAGGTCATCATGTTGCGAGAGAAATGTCCTTACAGTTCGTATTAGATATTTAGTTATTATGTTGATATATGTGTTACATGTTTGTATATAATATATTTACATTACATAACAGATTTTTATGTGCATGTCTACATATATATTTAACGTACCGAATAATTCATAATAAAAAATGTTTCGAATAAAAATTGATCAGTACACAGATTCTAACAAATTACAATATTAAATGTTGATAAAAGATTTTTTTATTCAACAAAAAGCAATAACATTGAATTTTTTTAAACATAACTATATACTATTTTTGAACAAATCGATTCCTCTTTCCATTTCCTCTTTAAAAAAATTACTAAGGTACTTAGGTCGAAAATTAGTTTAGAAGATATGAGTTCTGTCCTCTGCGCCAATGAGATCGAATCACTGTACTTCGCTGTGTGGGACTCCTGTGCATGCATCGTCTGCCCCCACTTCTTATGTAACTTATTTTCGTAAGGACAATGTCATTCGAATAAAGATACAGATAAAAGATAAAAATTGTACTCGATACTTGTCGAATAAAGATAACTTCTCTACTCGTACCGTTAAATAAATAATTTTTTTCTGAATAATACCTAAGATTAAAAGAAAGTTAATAAATTATGTACATATGTAAATACAATGTAAATAAAAATTGATGAAATACCAATGCAAAACTGTATTTTTTTATAATAAATAATACTACAGTGTATAATAAAACAAAGACTCTATCACTATTTGAAAGATGGTATTACAAAATGAAAGATATACAAAAATAACTGTTATTCGCTAAGACTAAAAAAATGTTGTTACTGTAAAGCTTAAAAATTTATTAACATTGTAAATCGTATTTCTATAGTACGTGTTTCATAAATACTGTTTCCACCATTTAAATGTCGCGCCGTATTCGCTTATTGCCTTCAGATAACACTCAGCAGTCGTAGTAGAAATGAAATAATCGCTTCATGCTAACGTGCCTAAATTTGTGAACTATCGGTAACGCTGAGCGCTACACGGAAATGGCAATAGGGCTCTAAAGCCCCAGGAATTCGGGGCATAAAAATATATTGTATGAGTGGTCTATTCTACACCTCGTCTGTGCTGGCAAACTATTTTTGTGTGACATAAGTTTGTGTGGCTACAATTTTATTTTCTCACAGTATTAACTAAAAAATATTAACTAAAGATACAAAACACCCATGAGTTAAGTACATAACATGTTGACGAAAAATAATGATAACATAAATATTCAAAGCTGTTTAAGTGACAACAATTGAATTTTTAATATACAGCTCCTTTGAGCAATATATATAACTTTTGTCAGTTCCTAAATTTCTTTAGAAAAATATTGAAAATGTTTGTTAATAAGGTTATGAGCACATTAACTCGCAATACTTTGGGCAAGAACATTCAAAATTCTGTGTTAATCGTTCATAATGTCAATAATTTTCGATATTCAATGCCAAAGAACTACATGAATTTTTCATACGAAAGAGACGAGCGTAAAAAGCATTATTTATTTTTGTTATTGGGGGTACCAGTTTGTTTCATCATTGGTCTTATAAATTATAAAGGGTAAGTTTTATAATAGAAAATATCTTTTGCAACGTCGTGCATTTATTGTAGCAACGATATAAATAAAAATTTATAGTTCTAGAAAAATAATATAAATATTTCTTTGATTATAATTTTTTGAAAACATCATATTAGGATATTAAATAAAATGCAATGACTCGAACTGATACATAAAAGGTTCTTACCAGAAAGATGCGATGTGTTTTAATTGTTATTTATCATATAAGTACTTTCAAAATTAATATCTTATGTGTTAGTTAAAGAATGGAATTTATTTTATGAATACTTAATGGAATTGTAAAAAAAGATTTTGCATGTTTGTATGATTAACACTAGAAAGACGGAGACTTCGTATATACCTACATTGCCTGAAAGCAGTCAAAATGACTGCTTTGTGAAAGAGTAACTAATGTGTAAAGAAAATTGTTTAAAATTAATTTTTAATATTTTTTATATTATTTACAGTCATACAAGTTATTAGTAAGTATTAAAAATAAAAAAAATTTATTTGTAGAAATTATTTGTATATTTCAAGCAAATGAAAGTGGAAATCTTTTCATGCGTACATCTTCTGCAAACATACTTTTGACATTTGTCACATATATTATTTGTTTTATTATTGTGGCAAAGTCATACTTGACAAATTTTTCGTTTATTAGAATATGTTGTATTTGATAATGTTGCAGTTGATCTTTCTGGATCTTCATGTTCTGATGAATTTTTCTGTCTTGCTGCTGTGTAATCGGCGGAAAGCTGTTCTGCTAATTGAAACAAGAACTGTTTTCGTTTTATTTGTATTCCTGTCGTTTCTTTGTAAAGGATTCAAGCATTTATCGCAGCCAAATCTAAAATATTGAAAAATATTTGGAGGGGCCATCTACGAGAACTAGATTTTACTGTGTATTTTCTGGCCATTTGATCCGTCATATCAACTTCAACTTTTGTTTTGTTATAAAATTGAATAGTGTCCGGTAACATTTTTTATTACTTTTATCAATTTCCACAAACTTATGCCTAAAACTTAGAACAGCTACTCTTTTATTCGGTTTGTTTTTATATACTGTAAGGACACAATTTTCTGATTTGTAAAGCAACTTGATTATTTTCAATGAATTTCTCCCATATTTCCGAAACCAAGGCAAATTTATTTGTTTAGAGGCGTCTACTTCTTTCGGTTCTGCTGTCAAAACGAATAAATTGTAGGATTTGCTTGAACTTATCTCTGGGCATAGTTCTTCTAAAAAATTCGGGACCCCACTTTGCTGACCATAAATAACTCAGTTTTAAATTTTTTATTTATATGGTGATGCAGTAGTAGTAATAATAATAGTAATAATTCTACTTGAGATGTGTTGGAGTAGGACGTAACAACTGTTATTCCAATCCAGAGCCGAACAGGTTAACATTTCCCAAGCAGTCAAAATGACTGCTTTTAGTCAATGTAGGTATACCACATATATAAATTCGGAACTGAAGGAGGGGGGAGGCAACTAAAATTATTAATAGACGCATTTATATGTTGTAGAAAAAGTCACCAAATTTTAAGAAGCTGCATCATCATATACATAATTATTTTTCTAATCGAAATTGAAAAGCAGTCAAAATGACTTCCTCCGTCAATCTAGTGTTAAAGAATAAGTCCAATGGCCTAAATACTATATTTACATTATTTACTATTATTAGACTGCTGATTTTATGCATTTATGACAAAAATCAATAAATAGGATGCAAAACAATGAAAATATTGAAAGAACTAATAAATATAGTTATGTTACTTTGAATTTATTAGAACTATTAAGAGAAGAAATAAATTTGTGTTCCATTTCTGTTTCTTTCAATTGATGTAGATAATTTTTACTTTGCATGAAGTTATGTAGTCTGACTATTGTATATACGTACATATAGTTTAGTTTGTGTTACTTATGTTTTATTTATTATTATATGTTTTGAAACCAATTGTGTTATAGAATGAATGGAAGATACTTTTCTTCAGTAAAAGCTGCAGAGATGATTGCTGATGAGACAAACAACGAGAATGGGCAGATGATATTGGAACAGGAAGATGATCAAAAGAAAAAGAAAAAAAAGACAAAAATTGGTTTTCGTGATCGAAAGGTTAGTAACTTTCTTAGTTCTTTATTACTTAATTTAATACGTTATTAAATAATGTGATAGATGTTCATACATGTGTAATATAAATTCAGTTTGTATAAAAACGATACTGGATTGTTCACTTAAAACTAAAAACACGTACATATAACAAGTGCACATGGAAATAACACATATGTAAATTT
The DNA here is from genome assembly GCA_028455555.1 of Augochlorella aurata. Lineage (NCBI taxonomy): Eukaryota > Metazoa > Arthropoda > Insecta > Hymenoptera > Halictidae > Augochlorella > Augochlorella aurata. The sequence continues at coordinate 494,009 of CM052158.1, read as the reverse complement.
CTGTTATATGATATAACATACAGTAGCTGGCGAAAGTATTCATATGCTATTATTTACAAATTCTAATGAATGAAGTAGTATATGTTAAATTAATTTGCTTAAAACAATTTGGTATCTATACTAAAAATCTATACTAAGTATCTATACTAATTGGAATGTCTCCAAATTTTATCAACAAAATTTTAATATGATTCAACAATGTGGATTCAACTAGTTATGACATAATTATTAGAAACACGCACAATGAATGATTCACTAAAGTATTTGAACAATGCATACAGGGTGTTTCGTTTAACTGAATACAGTTGTAATACAAATAAGAAAATGTATGGCCTGGTTTAAAAAAATTAAGTATATTTATCGAATATTTCATCAATAAAATTTGCTAATACTACTTGTTACCATGTAACCCCAGACTATGATCGATTTTCCTCCATGTTTCATTGTTTGGTGTAAATTTTGAATTTTCAATTCCATATTTGGTTTTCACCATGCATAATTTCGACCATCTGAGTGGAAGATATTGTGTATGATAGTCATTTTCATTATATCATTTTTATTATATTATATTTCATTATATCATTATGTCATAAAAACCGTTGACATAATTGAGGATGTACTCCTGTATTAACATATCAATTATGATATCTGTGAGTTGAGCTGCAAATATGGTAGAATTTTGTATCACTTCATGAATGATAACTTTCTATTCTCTTTCAGTCAATCTCTTTTGTTAACCTGAACAAGCTTTGTTCACAATTATCAATATTTGTTGCAAAGAAAGATGACAAAATATCAGTAATTTCATAGTAATCGAATATGTTTGTGAGTCAGTCATTGAACATGTTTCTAATAAATGTGTCATAACAACTGCCTATGTTGTTGAAACATATTAAAATTTCACTGACAAATATTTTAAGCGAACTAGTTTAATATACATTTTTGTATTGTTCATAAAAGTTTGAAAATGTAGGCATTTAAATACTTTTGCGAGGCAATGTGAATAATGTATTATTATAAAACATTACATTAAAATTATTATAAAAAGAAATAGGTATTTATATCCCTCGCATTCTACGATTAATGCAGATAATTTTTATTTTACATAAAAATCTGCAATCTACATACAGTTAGGGACAAAAGTAAGTGGACCGATGATGAAAATGTATATATGAATGAAGTTTATTCAATACAGCATCATAATTACATGTTTCATCCTTATTTAATATTTATCCTTATAGTATATAGATTGTTTTAATAACATTTAAAATAAATATTAACAGCCTGTGCAAACCGAAATTAAGTTGAAACAAAAATATCAACAAAGTACAGAGGGACAAAAATAAGTAGGCAGTTAGTTGGCCTATCATTGCGAGACAAGAAATGTAGACAAACATTATAAGTAGATCATTTTTATACACCGGAGCATTGAACGAATTTCCCATTACTTATACAGGCTTGGTGCGAGTAAGATCAAGTGCTACATAATATAAAAATGCCAAAAACAGCAGAAATATCACATCAAATCTGTAATTTAATTCTTTCGACGTGCCATAGTAAATTAAGTTACTGTGTTATAGCCAAGAAATGTGAAATATCAAAAAGTGCAGCAGAAAAAATATGGACAAAATGTTTGTAGGCGAAAACGTTGTACTACTATTCAAGAGTCCCGTCAAATTGTTTGAGAATGTCGACGAGAACCAACAATTTCCTCGCGGTAGATTTGTAACTGATTAATTAATTAAGCAGTAGATTAACTAATTAAAACTGTAGAACGAAGGTTGCACGAAGTGAGTTTAAAATCATATAGGGCAATGTGTAAACCACACATTAATAAAAGAAACATGAAGAAACGTTTAGCTTCTGCTAAAAAATATATTAATATGCCTATATCGTTCTGGAAAAGGATAGTATAGTCTGACGAATCAAAATTTGAAATGCGACAATACAAGAAACAGCAAAAAGTCTGGAGAAAGAAAAATGAAACATATAAAAAATCATTTATCACACCAACGATTAAATTTGGAGGTGGTACATTAACGGTGTGGGGTTGTTTTACGTGGAATGGATCTGGAACCTGGGTACCAGTTGATGGTATTATGAATGCTGATAGGTGCATTAGCATAATCGATGAAAATTTGGAAGAAGCAATATTAACCCCTTGCACTACTTTGACGAGTCTGACTCGTGATGAAAATTTTAGGTCAAACACGGATGTCACGAGTCTGGCTCGTTGTTCAGTTCCAGATCAAACACGGATGTCACGAGTCTGACTCGTGACCAAGTATGAACATTTCAAGTGGGATTGTGTGTAAGATAGATCCCAAGTTTCGACACGCGCGCTCCACCGCTCGTTCTT
>CM052158.1:446685-468618 GCA_028455555.1 Augochlorella aurata | reverse complement strand
CGTAAAATACTAAAAATTATGAGGGGATAAAGACGGGTTAAAGAGAGTGTTACGTTATTTGGGAGAAACTGTTGCTTATTGCTTATGTTTTGGTAGAAAAGAGAGAGAGAGAGAGAGAGAGAGAGAGAGAGAGAGAGAGAGAGAGAGACGCGAGGTTAGGTATGAATGAGATATTGAGATATTTAACATGTTACAACCGTGATCGGTTTACCCTAGATGCTTGTATGTGCTTATATCTAGTTGCACGCTTATAATTATCACAATAATAATTAACATAATTATAAATATAATTTAACACAATGATAAATTGTCTTCTTATATACTAACGAGTAAATAAATTTTCTTTCCTTTTAATATAATAACAAGTTTAATTCTTTATCCTATAAACTTTGGTTCCTTTCAATCTCCTTATGCAAATCTTTTCTTATTATTTCGTCTACCGTTTTCTACTTACTTCTATCATAAATTACATAACAGTCTCATCGTTGCATTCTATATCACTTTTACCTCGCGTGTCGGGGGACAAGATCGCGTTTTTCAAATTGCCTTCCCGGTGGCCAGACTCGCGGCGTTGGCCCCTCACCTCTTTTTTGTTAGTTCTTACGTACAAGTTGTACGTGGCAGTCGGTTTTTGGTTCTCTCCGCGTAAAATACCTTACTAGTTAGCTAATTAGGAATTTGATGTGTGTTTTTCAACTTCGAAATTGTTCATAGAAGTGAAGGATCGCAGGAATTATAAACTGAGATTACTTCAATCAGGTATCTTGCCATGTAATTCTTAATTACTCAAATCGTGCACGAATCTCGTAACGCATGCTTTAAAGCGCAATTCTACTTCTAGATTTATGGATACTTATACATGTACGCGCACAATGAACATGTAGCGATTTTATAAGTCATAAGGTGAAAAACACTACATATAACACTATATGTATATATTTTTTTTCTTTAATGTATGTTTATTTAAATATATGGCGTAGAAGTCAAAGTTATACAAGCGTTCGAATACATTTCCATTAAAAAATCTTTTTTTCATTAAAGGGAACAAAATACTTCACAGTATATTAAAGCAAAATATAAAAAACTTTCGATTTAGTATAAAAGATTTGCCTACATAATTTAAAAAAATATTATTACGGCGGCTCGAGCAACGAAGTTGTCAGCTGTGTGTTGCACTAATCGAGAGAAGTCGACGGCCGGATCGATATCCGGGTTTCTAATCAACCGGGTTATTTATAAGAAAAAGGTGGATTGATTGACCTGAGATGCCAAAGAGGCTTGATGTGTTATTGACGATTGTTATTAATAAACGTTGTGCTGCATTTTTATTATCATAATGTGTTCTCCATTGAGGCGGAGGCGTGACCGTCGCAACAATATTAAAAAAACATCGAATTTTCGTGCAAGATAAATATTCATATTCATATAAAGGGGTAGTGATTTGAACTAAATGGTATCGTAACTTTCAAAGAAAATGAAGATGATACACCTCGAGCGGCAAAGATGTATCTTTGTGGGATGAACCAACTACTGCTTCGAATCAAGAAATGGAATTTCTTTACAAATTAAGTGTATTCAAAATGTATAAGTGTAGTAAAAGTGTGTCGTGATTCTAAATTACGCTCTCAGAACGTACTCGGTTTGGAATTTGCTTGAAAGAAAATTGAACTCGATCTTCCCGTGTTTCTACGTCGAAACTAGCACTTTCTGACTCGAAACTAGCACGATTTTTGGTCGAGTTTGGGCCCGTTGTATACCCAAATTTTCCTAAGAAAATGGTAGTGAGGGATGGCCACATGTGCCTAAATTGTGGGAGAGTAGACTCCTAGCCTCAGGAACACTTGTAACGAACCTTTTTCAGGAAGGACAAAAAAAAACGTACGGAAAATTCTCCGAACGTTACACATCAATATTAGCGTTATTAAAACTGTATTCTAATTTTACTAATTCCTTCAGATGCATTTACAAATTAAGATAACATATTATATTTACACATGTCTTATACACGACTGTCGATAATAGAGCCATAAGTGCAGTAATTCGAAAAAGGGCGGGTGTTTCTCCTAATGAAAGGTCCTTTTTACTCGCACACGACCTGTCGGAAGGTTAAGGACACGAAGGGGGGATTAGAAAAAGTCTTCGAAAACGTACGAAAAGTCTCCGTACCTAATACTGCCAATAAGGGAAACGCGTTTACCCTACTACTACGATGGCATTAGAATGAGTGGGTTGGTGGGAATTGGTCCTACACTTTTCTCAGCGAGCTTCTGAACAAGGAGAGGTCCCCGTGTATTTATTAATACACAGATACACGGGTACACAAGTGTATGGGTTCCGAAATACATGTGTCCACGTAAAATTAATGTATGCATGCTTTAATTCGTTCAGATAGCGAACACTATAGTTTATTTTGTTTTATTTCCTCATCTATTGCCTTTATCTCGTGGCTATGCTCTTGCCCGACGCGAAGTTTGTTGAACATCTCTAGTATAAATGGACCTTTAAGCATGAGCAGCGAGTGTCAAGCGCTTGTGCAAAGTGCATAAGAACGTGACAGTATGTTTCACGGTCAGTGATAAAGATCATTGTACATTTAAACATCTCTTTCGGTTAGTATAAACATAAAGATGCAGAATATTCCTAGATACTCGTAAAAGTGAAGTTAGAGGAGATGAATTGCTTTGTTATCATGAGACGCGGCAGCCGCAGGCCACGATACTAGATATTTCCAAGGATGATACGCAACAAAACAATTTAATTTTGTACACTAATTTTTAAACACTTTTGAAAATTCATTTTCATTTTAATATATTCGAACAAACTGAATTTGACTAGAATATTTCGGATGCGAAAGAGTTCTAATGTCATCCCCTATGATCAATTTTAACTTTCTAATTTCGCTTTAATTAATTAAATTGCTTTGATTTTGTGAAAATTTTGGTGATCGCTTGTCGGCGCTGAACGTGTTAATGTACAATATAATTTTGCACTTATCTAATTAACATATGCATCATTATGCATAGTATGGAAGCAGCTTTTTAATGTATAGTTATTATTAATACGTATAACAATATATTTTTCTTATACAGGGTGTATCAAAATTATTGTAACTCCGGAAAATGAGGCGTTCTTGAGTTTATTTGATGTAACTTTTTCCTTGGCGAAAATTCAATCCGTGGCTTTGTTTACGAGTTGTTAACGCAACATAGTGGCCTACATACAAAATGAGAGCGCGGTAACTTGCAAAATGCTGCATGACGCGGATTTAAAACTATGTGGGTGTGTTTCTTATTAATAACACGTCTCACATTTCTCAAATAAACAAATACTTTACGTCCTTTAACGGGCTTATTTATTAATAACACAGCTTTGCGAATTATTCGCTTAATTCTTTAACGGATACTTTAACGGGGTTACTTAGTGTTAATCTTCTCTGCACGCATCGCATAAAAATTTCATATAACACATATGAGGTATCATGCGCACCAGAAAAGTTAAACAACTGTCATGATTAAACTACTTACTATTTCGGGTCCGAAAAATTAATAAATATTATATCCGTGTCCAGTTCGCTGGCTCGACCGCGTTACAGCGCGTTGCAAATTCCCGCACTCGCCTCTCATTAACGACTATTTTTCGTGAATAACTCGTAAACAAAGCCGCGGATTGCATTTCGCTAAGGAAAAAGTTACTTCAGATGACTTATTAAATGGTCGACTATTATTAAATAGTCGTAACAATAATGGAATAAAATGAATTGCACATTAAGTATTAATTAACTAAATATAATCGAAATTATATCATGTTTGACTTTATTTTAATCAGAAATATTTGTCCAAACTATATCGTATGTAGTCTCATTTTAATCAGAAAACTATCAACATATGCTAAAAAATTTAGTTTTAAAATGTTAAAATTAAAAAAGTTATGTTATTGTATTATGAGTTGTCTTTCGAGAATTTGAGTCAAGAGCCACGGTATGTGTCGCAGTACACGTATTCACCGATTCCGTCAAATCTCAGCGAGGAAATTGATAAATTGCAGTGGCGTGGCAATAGTACTGCGACATTCGCCGTAGAGAAAAATTGTGACATTCAGCGAGGCATTACTGTATATGTAACGTTGATTAGTTTCATTTTCGCGCATTTTAACATGTATTATAGAAAAATTCATCAAGAAAAAATACAATCAGTAGGATTTATACATAATATAAGCCAAAGTTTGGTAGAGTCTATAAAAAGTAAGAGAGTTACAGAAGTAATTGCTGTAATAAATCCTGCGTTCTCTGTTTTCATATTTTTAAATAAGTTGTTTCAGTTCAGTGTACTTTTCGTCAGCACTCAACTGGTAATTAACACGTTAATAATCGATTGTATTGTCTATCTTGTTGCAGATAATTGAGTCACCATGGTGGACTATTTCCAAATATTATGCGGCGTCCTGGCGTTGCTGCTAGCACTTTACTACTACCTCACTTCATCCTACGACCATTGGAAGAAGCTTGGTATTGCCGGACCACGGCCGTCGCTGATATTCGGAAATCTGAAATCAGTTGGGTTGGCACAATCCTCCATGAGCGATGCCATAAAGAAAATGTACGATGAATACAAAAACGAGCGAGTGTTCGGAGTCTATGAAGGCAGAGCACCAATGCTGGTTGTTAATGATCTCAATCTGATCAAGGATCTCCTCATTGGGGACTTTCCCTTGTTCGCATCTCGCGGAATAGTCATACATTCTAAGGTATTTTTAAGTAAATATTACTAGTTGACGTTCCAATGAATTATATGACTGAAAAAGAGGAAACTTCTTTTTAACAATTAATTTTTAATTTACTACTCTCGTTTAACCTCTTCGAGAATACTGGCACGTCTGAATGAAGAATTGATTGAATGCAAAACTGCTGTAATAAATTTGTTATTGCATATTAGGTGCATAAATATGTCTGGTGATATACATACACACATACGCGCGCGCGCGTGTGTGTCACTTTTACGTTGGCGCGGGGAGGAGGGAGGGTATCGTCCAACTCTGTGTCTTGCGGACGTAAAGGTTGAGCTGCGTGCGGTAGAAATGCAGACTGCTCTATTTTTGGTAAAGAGCAGTATTTATATTGTGGGAAAATTTAAGGTCAGTAAATCCCACGAGACTCCGTGGTAATACGGAAAAGGAAACAACACACGAATTTAAATAATAATAACAATGATAGTTTATTATCGATAACACAACTTCCCACGGTTTACAACAAAGATACTAACAATAACGACAACGGTAACAACGACGACAATCGACAACGACTCCAACAACGACGACGACTTGAACAACGACTTCAATAACGACTTCAATAACGACTTCAACAACGGTAACAACTACGACAACGCACAAGCTTTCAGGGTTATGTCAAGGTATAACATAACCTTTGACTTCCCAATCTGTCTCTCTGGCCACCGTTCCGCCCTCACCAGCCTTTTTATATATTATCCTGCCACTCTCACTCACTCTCTCTCTCTCTCTCTCTCTCTCTCTCTCTCACTCTCTCTCTCTATCTCATTCTTACTCATTCTCTCTGTTTCCCTATTTATTTCCCTTCCAATCATTCACGCTCTATCTTTCGGCCACGCAGGGCTTCGAGAATCCTAAGCAATAAACTCAGTTCACCCGAAGCTGCCCAAACATTCTGTCACCATCTGTTTCATTAGTTTAGCATTTTACGACACCCGCCCTCGATCATTCTACCTTTCATACTCGGAAAAGAAAAAAGATCCTACAATATGGTTGTCTATCTTATGGTGTGTGATCATTTCTTCAATGAGGGCAAGATCCAATAAAGATGACTCTTGAAGTGATGTGGTGTTATTGTAAATGTAAATATGTAATGTAGCCGAAAAATATGTGTCATGGTCTAGGGTCTATATTTTGTGGAAGTAGACAGTTTGCCCGTAGACAGTCATACGATTTCCCCGCGCTTCTCTTGCCCTTACGACGATCTTCTACGCGTCGGAATCGATTTAGGCGCGATGTTCCAGCCCCGTTAAATATAATACTATTATAGCCTGGTCGTGACGCAATATCTGCGCGTGTCGGTTCCAGCAATGATCGCCGATCTGGAAACCACGTGCTTCCTGTTCTCGTACGCTTTCCCTGAACCCCTTTCGCGACTCACTCTCTACATACGCATTAACCGATGATAATTAACCGAACCACCTAAATTAACCGTTTCAGTCCCAGGGGCTTTTGAAAAAACACTGTCGAAGAATCCCAAACAGCGCGACCGCGCTGTCTCAGAATGAATACGTAATGACCCAAGCAGCGCGATAGCGCTTTGTTCATTTTACACCGATGAATCTGGTCTTTGTAGCAGGTAGTTACCCGAAAAGCCGTAATCCTTTTGTTCCATCCTGGGCATACGGCACTGGAGACGATTGCCGAGCAAGGTGACCGATACGACACCACACCTTTATTTCTTTACGACCCACAGCTGATCACCAGACTTCGGTAACGCACCGTGTTGTCCACAACGTTCAAAATGTACTGGGTTTTCTTGACACAAAATCTCAACAGCGTGATCGCGCTGCTTGGGACTCAAAGTTTAAGAAAGTAAAATTCGAGAAAACTCGCCAAAACCGTTGTCCCTGGACTCGTGATTATTCGTCGTCTCCAGGTCGGTACCCGGAAGTAAGGTGCCCTCCACTGGTACCCTCGACTCAGCACGACGTACAGTGGTCTGAGAGCGGCAAAAACCTCACATTTTCAAGTGTAAAGGTAGTAAAGTAAAACATAATTTCTTTTCTGTCTTAGTTCAAGTATCAAGACTTGGAGAAAATCGCGAAAAATATTTATTTTTCATTTTTTCGAGCAATTTTAAATGTAATACAATTAAACGTGAGAAAGGACAACATTAACCCTTTCGGTACTACCGCCGCCTATTGGCGGCGTCCACCAAACATTCTCTGAGTCCCATCACCGCCAATTGGCGACATCCACGGAAAGTTATGTGGTCATCGATGACTGTCGCGGTCCGAATGAAAAAAAGTTTAGTGTCAAACATGTTTTCGCGGCTTACGCTGTCGTACAGTGCAACCACTTTCGCGGAAAACTTCCTCTTCCACGAATGTATAACCGCGGCCAGGTCCTCCGTACCGAAAGGTTTAATAAATTGTGGAAGACAATATCTTTCCTGCGTCAATGTGCGCCAAAGTGCGAATGGAAAAGAGACATTTGTAAGTATTTAACCAGTTAACTGTGGCGATCTCTTTCGATCCAAAAAGACGAATCCAACTCAAATTATTTATAATTTTCATTTGTTTGTTTCATTTCGTCTTGACCTCTAAACATTTTAGACATTAATATTAAAATTTACGACTATAATTTAGTTTTCGCCAGAATTACAATTTAAATATCAAATTGTAACAAAATTTTACGTATGATGGATATAATCGTCATGACACAAACTTCTGCCACATTTCCATGACGTATGTATATAGTCGTCAAACACACTTATCTGGTTAAGTAAACCATAAATATAAGGTTCAACTACGTCAACTTGTGTCTCTCATAGAATGTAGGTAAACAAGTTCGTTACCGTGTTGCCGTTGTTTAGTAACTCACAAGGGTTTTTCGTTGTCCGCCTCCGATTACTTTGGTTTTTGGATATGTTATAGAGGACCAAAAAGTAAGGGATCGTTTTCATATTTAGGGAGAGCCCTAAACCCCTTGAAGTTGATGTTTCTTATTGAAACACCCATTATGTACACCTTCTGTTATATAAACATCTGTTATTTGAACGTATAATCCATTATTCAAATAGCGTGTTTACAGATATGTGTGCTTGCATAAGTCGAAATCTATCTACGCAATGAGTCAGTAGAAAATTGACATGGCACTTAGAATGTAATATCGTGTTGTCTTGTGAATTGGAATGCGTGCTATTAACAATTAAAAGAAAATGCGATATCTAATATAAAAAGGTACTGAAAGCCTACCGTCGAAAAATATTTTATAAACAAAAAGTATTTTAACAAATTGATAAACTATACTGATTTAAAACATTTGGAATGCTGTCGTATTTCAGAGCATCAAAGGCTGTAGAAATATATGGATCAATTTATGTAAAAATATCAGAAAATTTAATAAAAATTTATGTTTTACATTTTAAAGCAAACATAGATTGATCAACTAATATTTTTTTATTTTCTAAATATTTTCTAATGTGTCCATTTGTCCATTTTATCTCTCTCTTAAATATCTAACTAAATACCACGTAGATGATTTCTCCGCCGTGAAAGTGTCTATATTTATAGGCGTTAAGTGTCTATCGGATTAGCTGGATGAATTCCTCGAAATCTTTTGTAGATGTGCTGGTTGAAGATGGTGTTTCCCAGTGGGTTGTTGTGAGTTTCAATTCAGTTCTTACATTTCCTGAACGTTTCGAATATTTCTTCCTGTACTGGAGCGATGTTAAGGCCCTTTCTTATATCTTGAGTCTTGATGTATCATGGAGCGTTTAATATTGTACGTAGTGTCATTAACTGTTGAGCTTCAATTTTTGTTAGGTGTCTCATTGCTATTATGCTCCATAGTGGAGTACCGTATGTCGAAATAGATTTAATTATTCATTTACAAAATTTTAAGTTTGTCATTTATACTTAGCTTTAATTTTAACCACCCACAAAAAGGTTATGTAACTTATAAAATAAGTCCCGTGATGCTATTTCAATACGTCTCCAGATTTTCATAGCGTGTATCATTAAGTCATTATTCGAGATGATTAAGTTAGCTGAAACATCCGGTATATTCAACTAAATTTCAGTTTTAGTTGTTGTCGCCCTACCTTTATAATTGTAGCATCAATGGATAGCTGAGATCTTTCTGATTAAAATAAGCTCCAACACAATATAAATCGGATTAATTTATGCTATTCTCGGATTAATTAATAAGCAATCTACAAGGTGAGTCACATAACTTGCATAGTTGAATTACGTATCAATATGGCTCACCCTGTATAATATTGAGCTCTCCGATAAACCCAGTTCGATTTACTTCTTGTCTGATCTCATTTTAATCAGAAGTAGTTGTTTTTGTATAATATTAAAAAGAATATGTAGGTATACCCTTTACTTGATATATTTGAAGGAGTCGAGGATTAACCACCGGAGAATCCACGGAGCGACCTCCGAATTCATAAATGCTGATTGGTGCTCGCGGACTCCCGTGTGATTAGTACACTAGTACTGCGACTAGTACATAAATAAATAATAATGTTATCAAATTATAGAAATGTTAGTAGATTTAATTTCCCTATAATAACAGAAAGCAAATAATATAGAAAGCATTTCCACAGTGTCATTTAACACTTTTATAAGCAAAAGGAAAGGTACATATAAGAATTCGTGTGCGAAAGTCTAAGCTGGAAGAGAATCGATGTCAGGGGAATATTTATCGTATATTGAATGTTAAAATTGTTAATAACAAAGTTTGAAAGATAAACTGCTACACCGCATCGCGTTCTGGCATATCAGAGAAGTGCTAACAAGTGGTGAGGGAATAGTAGAGAGGGAACTTTATGAATGGGACTGAGTGAGCCTTATTATAGGTTCATTTGTGGCTGCCGACGGTGAAACAGACGTCGCCGTCCACAACAAAAATGAAATGAATTCTCAGTCACGCACAGTTTTCTTAGTCCTTGGCTATTAATAACAATAAACGTTACTGACTTTAGAAATTATCAACGCTTTAGCATTTTTACATAACGTTATTATTGCTTTGTAAATACTGCAGATTATTGTTCTATTTGCTGAATAGTTAAAGTTATAAACAGTTTTTTCATGCTATTATAACTTTCGATTTAAAAATTATTTATGATATTAAAAACTAAATCGAGTATAACATATTCGCAGGTGGATCGTTTGCAAGAGCATCTGTTCCATTTGGAGCCTGAAATATGGCGTCCACTGAGAGCAAGACTCTCGCCAGTGTTTACGTCTGGTAAACTTAAAGACATGTTTCCTCTGGTGGTGGAATGTGGAGAACACTTGGAGAAATACTTGGACACTGTGATAGAAGAGGGAGTGCCTGTGGATTGTCGAGAAATAGCAGCGAAATTTACAACTGATGTGATCGGCACCTGTGCATTTGGAATTGACATGAACGCCATCTCAGAAGAGGACAGCGAATTTCGCCGAATGGGCAGGGAAATGTTTGCTCCGTCTTTGAAACATGTTATGAGAGATACGATGAAGCAGTTCTTCCCGGCGATATACCAACGAGTAGGTCATTTAGTACAGCCGACGAAGGTCACTAATTTCTTTACGGAGGTGGTCATGGACGCAATGAATTACAGGGAAAAAAACAATGTGGTCAGACCCGATTTTATCAATATGCTTCTGGAGCTGAAGAGGAATCCGAATCAGCTGGAAAACATTGGTAAGCTGTTTTACTCGGTACTTAACGTGTCATCTACTAGTTGTCTAAGTTGATGTGTCCTTTAATTAACCTCTCACAAGTTTTAGCGAATACAGCAGTTTCTTTAACCTTTTCATATTTCTCTAAGTTGTCAGATTGTACTTTAACGGTTTTTTTTGGCCATTAAACATTCTCATCGAATTTGAGAAATTAATCAAAATAAAGTAAATGTACGACTTAGATGCTATGATCATGCCTTCATCATGCAGACAGAATGAGTTACTGAACGTTACCTACTGTGCTCCGAATACTATAGGTTATACCGAATGGTCTAGATGCTCTAACGATTCTTGTATGATGTGAATATATGTAAAGAGTGTCCAAAGAGGAGGTTACTTTTTAAATTTGCCGCCATTTATTTTTGTTTGTCTAGAATTTGACATTTGAAAATTATAAATGATCCGATTATTAAAAATGGGGAGATATTCGATTGAACAATGCGTGTTTATTATTAAAAATCATTTCAATTTGGTGAAAATTATGCGGAAGTTGTAAGAAAATTTCGTTCAGAATATGGCAGAGAAAATGCTTCATCACTGGGAGTGACTATTCGAAAAATTGGTAAGAAAGGGCCTAGCCGATTAAGATGGTCAAAACTGCCCTTAGCGATTTTTCAATGAGTCATATACCGTTCGATAGCTGACCCAAAAAAACTCATCTGTGCAAAATTTTAACCCTGTAACTTGTCCGTGAGGGTAGTTATAGGGTAAATTAGATTTCGCGGTTTTCCGGCATTTCCCCCCCTTTCACGGCTTTCTAAAATTTTGAAAAAAAATATAGCTTTTTTTGAATATCAAGCCGCATGTTATAGAATTTTTTCAGATTTTTCGGTTGCAAACTGTGATTGTCAAAAATGAGAAACCAAAAAAAGAATCGGAAAATTGAAGATTTCTGGAAAACTAAAATATGGGCTATTTTTATATTAATTCCTTGATAAGGTACTATCGCAAGTAGAGTGCTCAATTTTTCTCAGGTCTTTTGCTCGACTGCAAGATTATAAAAAAAAATGAAAACCGAGTTTGTCGATGCTTTGGCTGTGACAAAGAAGTTACTACTTGTTGAATTTACCACAAGTGTAGATTAAGTGATTTTAAACGTTATTACATTAAAAATTTAATTTTATTTAATTTTTTGAAACTAAAATTTTGCACATATTGTTTCTTTTTGTTGACTGAAACAAGATAGGGGGATGAGAATTAAATTGTTAGAAAGTTGAAAAATAAGGACCACCCTAGTGATGAGATAGCGGCACTAATTAACGGTATTGAGCCAGAAGCATCGAGCGTCGAGTTTCGTGCAATATGCACAAGAACGTTACAATCGTCGCGCCGCATCAGAAACCGCCGCGTAAGAAAGTTTATCTGAAAACTAAAAGAAATGGTGAAAACGCTCGTGGCTCCGTGCTTCGAACTATAGTTCTACTCCCACGCGGACGACGTGTGACGAATTTTCGCGTCGTTTATTTATCGTAGTGCCTGGAGGTTTTCCTTGGGAACCTGTTGTCGAAGTAAGAAGTGTAGCGACAGCCAATTTTGTAGGTCTCAGTCAGCTTGAGGATTCCGTTCCTTTTCACGACTAGTGTAATTCTGATCAATTTCGCAGCCCTCGGTAATTCTCGTCACGTTGGCTATTAAGCTGTCGACCTTCCGTCGATCGTAACCGTGCTATCGTACCTTTTGCATAATCGCGTGCCCGACCCACCGATTTTTCATCTTGCTCCGTAAGCGAGCACGAGAGTCCTATTATAATTGTGGCGATCACCACCTGTGTTGTGCAACCTATCGCCTTGGGCGGTAACCTCGATAATTTACGCCAGGAGCGAACATCTCTCGCAAAATGAAATGTTTCCTCTATGAATACTCCCAGACAAAATTGTTAATTATTTGCTTGTAAGAGCTTAGAGCTCTTCGGCTTCTCATAGACGACTGACTTGAAACAAAATGCGCGCAACGAACTTTTTAGTAAAACCTCGCTCGACTCGAGCCGACGCGCGTTTTGCGCTCACGTGCGCCGCAGATGGGCCGGAAGGGCCGCCCTACCTGAAAACACCGACAAAGCAACAAACATACAAAGTATTCCTTTTCATAGCATTGAAAATTTAATTTCTTCTATGGATATGTAACCATAATATAGACTGACCTTACTTCAATAGATTCCCTTAGTTGGAAGGAAACACATAATCCGACACAAACAAAAAGATAGCACACTAGAACAGTATATATGTACATACATTTTCTTCAGTGTTTCATGAACTTGCACCGAGTTATTACGTTCAATTGGCGTCTAGAGCTTGGTCACATTGCTATTCTCATAATGAATCGTGCAAACGGCTTAGTAAACACGAAATTAGCCCAATTTTAGCTCTGGAGAAACAAAAGCTGTCTATTATTCAAATTGCAGATGAGGTTAGTCGCAGTAGAAAAGGTATATATAATTTATTCAAAGATACAAGTGCATAAGGAAGAAAAAAAGTACAGGAAGGCCAGCAGTATTATTTGAACGCAATACACAAGCAATAATACGCGAAGTTATAAACCGAAGTAGAATCATGACAAAAGCAGCATTAAATGTAAAACATAAAGAGGCACGTTTGGTATTTGCAAAGGAACATATACTTTGGAAAAAGACTTGGAGACAAATAATCTTTACGGATGAGAAGAGGTTCAACCTTGACGATATCCGTAAACAGCCACTAAAAAGAAAATGCGACACCAAATACATGGAGGTGGAGTATTGGTCTGGGCTGGTATCGGTTATAAGGGGAAAACAGAAATTAACACAGCGGGCACAACAATTAACGGGCACAGTGAACAGTGTCCGTTATCTTTAGATAATACAGAACGCATTGCTGTTACACCATACATATTCCAACAAGATAATGCTGCAGTACATACTGCCAAAATTGTTAAAGAATATTTTTTAAAGGAGAATATTTCCACTCTTCAATGGCCGGCGTGCTCACCCGACATTAATATCATCGAGAATTACTGGGCAATGCTCTCACGAGCAGTGTACACTGAAAGCCAACAATTTTTAAATATAAATGAAGTAAAAACTTGAATTACAACTGAATGGGAAAATTTAGCCCAAACAAAAGTTATAAAATTATATAATTTTTGGCGACACCGTCAATGTACGTTATGTAGTTCGTGGGTATGGAGATATGTATGTATATACAAAGTATGTACAGTAAACACGCTAGAGGATTTAGA
Source organism: Augochlorella aurata (assembly GCA_028455555.1). Taxonomy (NCBI): domain Eukaryota; kingdom Metazoa; phylum Arthropoda; class Insecta; order Hymenoptera; family Halictidae; genus Augochlorella; species Augochlorella aurata. The sequence goes on along the minus strand of CM052158.1, from coordinate 454,945 downwards.
AAAAGTGAGAGATGGAGTGGGGGAGCGTTTCGTCCCGGGTCCGCTAGAGGACTCGTCAGTAAGGCTAACTAGCGGACCCTGCCTTAGACGCGGGGATGTAATGGAATCCTAAATACTTGCTATATATACAAATCGGGGACGCTCAGAGGACTTGCGAGAAAGGTATCCATCTACCGGCAGGGAATGGAGGTAGCGGTCGCTACAGTACCCCCCTGCCAGTGGTTAACGATATTAACGTGATGCTAATACCCCTCTCGCTTGTCCAGGAGTGTAGCGCTTGGATGGAAGAAAGATGGCGAGGACAGTGGGTCGCCTCAGGCCGATCTTTGAAAAGCGCGTCCGATGCTCCTGGAGTTTGAAGTCGTAAACGCCCCGACGATTCCTGGCGTCTTGGTCGATAAGGCGGATAACTGCCCCCGTCTCGACTTTTCCTAAATCCGACCCGAAAATTCGCGATTGACGGGGTCACCAATTGAGGTGGTAGGGCGGCTCGTATAGCACGCACACGGCTACCACGGTGGTGGTGGGGGCTCCGTCTATGCACACACACTTCCACCACGGTGGTAGGGGGGCTCGAGAAGCACACAACTACTACCACCCCGTTTCGAGACGATCACGTCGGGAGGTCACCAGTTTTGGCGTCACCGTCAATGTACGTAATGTAAACGAAGGTCTAGATGTATGGAGATATTATATGTATATGTACAAGGTATGTACAGTAAACACGCTAGAGGATTTAGAAAAAGTGAGAGATGGAGTGGGGGAGCGTTTCGTCCTAGGCCCGCTAGAGGACTCGTCAGTAAGGCTAACTAGCGGACCCTGCCTTAGACGCGGGGATGTAATGGAATCCTAAATACTTGCTATATATACAAATCGGGGACGCTCAGAGGACTTGCGAGAAAGGTATCCATCTACCGGCAGGGAATGGAGGTAGCGGTCGCTACAAATTCTTTACCTAAAAAGATGATGGAACTCATAGAAAACAAAGAAGGTTGCACACATTATTAGAAAAGTATAGTTTAGTATACGCTGGGTGTATCAAAATTATTGTAACTCTGAGAATCGAGGGGTTCCTGAGGTCAATTGAAGTCACTTTTTCCTTAGCGAAAATGTAATTCGCGGCTTTGTTTACGAGTTATTAACGATAAACAGTGGCCAATGAGAGGCGAGCGCGCGAAATTTCAAAGTGCTGCAACGAAGTTGAGCCAGCGAGTTCGAACTCCGCCACGGTCCAGGGCGCGACGGAAGGAGGGGGCTACGCTCAGGCTCCGAGCCGCGTTCGAATGAATGAACAAGAGAATTTTCCAAATTCTTTTTACTACGTGACTATTCATCCTTACTTCAAGATGTCTGAAGAATATCTACTAATTTTTTGCACCCGTAATAGTAAATAGTTTAACCGTGTCAGCTGTTTTAATTTTCTAGTGTGCATTATACCTTGTGTGTGCCATATGAAATTTTTATGCGATGTGCACAGAGGAGATTAACAATAAGCAACCCCGTCGAAGTACGTAAATGATTTCGTAATTTAAATAATGCAGTGTCCGAACAGAATTCAACGAATAATTCGCAAAGCTATGTTATTGATAAATAAGCCCGTTAAAGGACGTAAAGGATTTGTTTGTTTGAGAAATGTGAAAAGTGTTATTAATATGAAATTCACCCATTTAATTGCAAATCTACGTCATGCTCGGAGGGTAGTTTGGCGATCGTTGAAAAACAGTTGAAATTCGCTTGTAGGAAAACGAAACATTGTCGACCATCGTGCACAGTATTCCACAGTTCCTTTTGCCAAACGTATTAAACAGACGAGAAATATTAAACCAGGACAGATAGTCCATAATTATTATTGAACAAGTGATCAGTGTTTAGTGATAGTACAGTGAAAGTGAACGTTAGAGTAGCTTGCCGGAAGACATCCTTCTGTTCGTCGTATACAGATCAAGCTGTGCCGATCTTCATACTATATTGTACGAGGTCAATGGACTATCTTGCGAGCATGGCGGGGTTTACAACCAAATGCGTGAGTTTCTTATTACTAACATTTCTGATATTTCTCAAATTAATAAAAAATTTGGAAAATTTATTGTTCATTCGTTTGAACGCGGTTCGGAGCTTGAGCATCACCCTCTCCTTCCGCCGCGTTATGAAGCGAAGCAGTGTTTAGCTCGCTGGCTCGACCTCGTTGCAGCGCGTTGCAAATTCGCGTGCTGGCCCCTTCTAATTGGCCACTGTTTTTCGTTAATAACTCTTAAACAAAGCCGCGGATTGCATTTTCGCTAAGGAAAAAGTTGTTTCAAATGACATTAGAAACACCTCCTTTCTCGGAATTACAGTGATTCTGATACACCCTGTATATTGTTATATAAAATATGTATAATTTTGTTATATGCAACATACAGTTGTGTTATATGAAATATATGACTTTATCTTTCAAGTGTGCTATCATTTTGCCTGCGTCGGATTATGTCTTTCTTTCCTAGCTAAGAAAACACGCTGAAGTAAAGTCCATCTATGTTATGTTTACATATTTGTGGAAGATACGTTTTACATATCATTATAAATTTTCAGGCTAAAATAATCCCAACACAAGAAAATAAAGATAGCACGCGTGTGCTATTATTTTGCATGCATCATTTTGCATGAATGTGCTATAATTATACAATGTGTCCCGAAAGTTACTCAAAATCGGGAAGTGAGGATCCTGAAGTCATTCGAAGCAAGTTTTTCCTTAACGCAAATGCAATCTGCTGTTTTGTTTACGAGTCACGTCAAAGTTTCGTTAGGAGTTACGTCAAAGTTATAATACGGAAAACAATAAGGCCACGCGGAGATGATGATATTACAGGTCATTGAAAAACGTCGACGACCTTTAAATCTCGGATAATATAACCTTAAAAAAGAATTATTTCCATCACTCGTATCCCTTCGAACTACATAATTTATCCCCCTAGCATCTTTAAGATATTGAGATATTTGAGATATTTGAGATATTTTGAGATATTTGAGACATTCAAGATATTGATTTGCAACACAGATAGGAAGAAAACCTGAATATCGAATTCCATTTGGACAAGTATGCATATTTATAACAAGCTATAATTTTAGAATCTGAATTTCCAACGTATGTTACCATAATAGCGCAATATAATGTGAACTCGTAAGATGGCCGCCACTGCATATTCTGCCAAATATTACAAATTACTCCACAATAATATAAAAATTGCAATTTCAACCATTCAACTGACATTTTGGAACGTTTTGATTTATTTGAGGACCAATCGAAGTTCAATCATACATCCTCTGATCGATTGCGATAAGTGAGGGATTGAGAAGTTGTTTGCAAATACAGTGCATTTTTTTCAATTTTTCTTTCTTTTCATCTCGATCTTTTGCCTCTTACCATACGTAGCAACTGACTAATTTATTGATTCTTCCACATTACAGAATTGACGGATTCGTTGCTGGTTTCGCAAGCGTACATCTTCTTCATAGGAGGATTTGAAACGTCATCGTCAACGATGGCACATGCACTTTACGAACTAGCATTACAGCCAGACATACAGGACAAATTACGTAAGGAAATTCGAGAAAGTTTAGAAGAAAACGCGAGCGAAGGTAAAAGTTTAACATACGGCCAAGTCAAAGAAATGAAATATCTGGATGCAGTGTTTCTAGGCAAGTATTTTTCTCACTATAGAATAGTTGTATAATAATTTACATAGAACACGATATAATCCTTTGTGCAAAGGTGCAACAGAATTATCAAGAGCCTTCCTTTTTAATGTACATGATCATCATTGTTAAGAAGTATGGAAGCGTAATCAGTTTCTGAAGTAAAAATCCCGTTCGCGGATCTTACCAAAAGATCTTCTTGCACACACTCGCCCATACACACATGCACGCACGCACACACACATACGTGCTCGCGCGAACGTAAAAAAATACGTACCTAGTTACGTGTATGAACTACAATAACTATAATGATAATGTTGAGCATTGCATAGCTGGGGTTTGTGGCGGGTGGCCATGTGCTTGGGAACTCTGAGGGTGGCTCCGTTTTGGGCCTGTCGCCCGCTCTTTCGGAAAGCGGCATTTCCGACCGTCCCAAGACATATGACCGACCTTTATAGATTTTTACTAAGTATTTCCCTGGCATAAATGCCTGGCCCTCGGCATATGATTGTGAGAGTGACGGAAAAACGGCACGTTTGGGACATGGGGTACTTGGTGATATGGAACCCAGATGTCGCGGACTTGTCGAGGCCCACGTGCGGCCCGGGACCCCCTGGAAGCATTCGCGGTAGCCCCTCTTACGTCTCAAACGTTTTCTGATAAGCCTCCGTGCTTTGTTTTGGCCTCATCTTGATGGGCGCTCTCCTTAACGCCCACCCCTAGTTCAAGAGAGTAAGGAGAACCGAGGCTACGTTATGGGTGGAAGTCCGGTCTTCCGATAGATGGAGATGGTCATAGATAGTTAAACATACATAGATGGTTAGACGGTTACGGAGTAGGACACAGAATTGCATATAGAGTCTCACGGGAGATTCTTGAACCTTGAACCATTATTACTTGTTATTGTAAATACGGTATCATACGGTTGTTTGAAAACTGTGTTACATTTGTTCCTCTTGCTAGTGTAAGGAATTTCTATAAATTAATAATGTGGACTTTTATTACGATATAGCGTACAACAAAATGGCTTCTGAACCCACGTGGAGTTACCGCAGAAGTGACGCCGCGTTCCGATCTCGCTCACTCGACGAACGCATTCCAATCACTCATTTGTTTCAATAGTCTGCATTCTGCCTGAATTAGGTCTGTATTCAGATTTTCTTTTCCATTGTACGTGCCCTCTGTAAAATGCCTTGCGATTTTAGGCAAAATGTGAAATATCCAAGAATTATTTTAATAATTACCTGACCTATTTTAATAAATACCCAACCCAAATCTAACTCAGACCTAATCGAGGCAATGCCTAGAGAAAGTGTATGTAACATTAAAATAATTCTCGGATATTCCATACTGTGTCTAGAAACACGATGCATATGGTTGCTACGAAAACGGCGCGTTTTACAGTGATGGCAGGAGGGGGGGGGGGGGCACATTCAGGATTCGTGCCGCTCTTGTCAGCAGGCTTGAAATTGTCCGTATTCTTTTTACTACCTGTCAGTGATGATTTTAAGAAAAACAGTCTTCACGTTCATTTTAGAAAGTTAGAAGAATATTTAATTATATTTTGGACCCGAAATAATAAGTAGTTTAACTGCAAGATACATAAATTATTCGATAATTAGTATAAAGTGAGGAGCGAAATTGAACCAACGAACGTGTTTTTGTAGAAAATAATAATTTATTTACATATTTTAATAAGGAACAAAAGGAACTTGTAGCCTCGTGTTTAATTTAGCAGTAAAATACGTTTTGTTATGACTCAATTATACACTACCCAAAAAATAATAGAAAATTAGAGTTTTATAAATGTTTAATACTTTGTCCACAAGCCTTTAGTACATAAAATGGCTGCGATTGGTCTGGGCATACTCAACACTAAATTTTTACATACTCCTATAGAGTATACTACTGCTCTTCAATTCTTTACCATAATTCGCAGGTACAGTACATACAAAATTGCAATTTTTACAACTTTTGTGATTTCTGTTCGCGTTCTGATACAGTTCTGTATATGCCTCGTCATGTTCCGTTTGCCTCAGTTTTTTGGTGATTGGTCAAGGGTAGTTTTTGGTGGAGGAATGAAGTGTTTTTAATTGGAGGTATGTAGGTGTGTCTGAAGGAGCTTGGAATGAGGAGTGAGAAACTGTTAGAAAGTTCTGTTTTATATTGTCTTCATTCGTCAACGGTGTAATTTATAAATGACTGTCCATTCAACGTTTCGGTGGGTCTATCGCGCATATTATCCGTTCGTCGGGTTGAATTTGTCCAAGTGCGGTGGTCGTAAAGTCATTCAATTAGTCTGGAGTCGTCCGGATAGTTTTTAACTATTGTTCCGATTTATAGTAGGTCTAACGCTTAGAAAGGATGGCGAGGCACTTCGACCTTCGGTGTTGCCGTTGCAACATCCCTGTCATTACGGCTGATTTTGCTATTCCTAAAGATACTAATCGGATGAAACTTCTTTTATCTTGTGTTGATAGTATCTTCGGACGTCCTGCAGAAGCCCCATAAATATATCGTCACAGTATTTATTTCTTATACTTTGTACATTAGATTGTTATACTGAATACTTTTTACACTCTTCGCGGGTCGGTATACCCTTTTTCAATAAGGAAATTATTGCATTTCGAATGTTTTTCGTTATACATTTTATAACGACGAAATCTTCAATTTAAAATTTAAACAATCTTGACTTTTGCGTAGAAACAACCCTAAGGAATACATAAACGCAAATATTCGATGCAAAATTTAGTCAAAAATATAAATGAATAACTGGCAAACCAAAATGAGTAGAACAAAATTGTTGCCTACTAATTGCAGTAAAACAATTATTAATTATTATATACAATAGATTCTTTTTATTCTCTACTACAATGTATAAATAATTTAATATCAGCTACAACAGTACTTGTATTGGTTCAATTTCACTCTTTACTGTATGTAGTATCTGTATATCTCAAACAGCTCAAGGACGTCTTATCTACGGCCTATTTACGTTCGTGTCGGGCATTCTGTACGTTGTGTGAACGTTCAACACGTCCGTATGCCTCATATACGTACTCGTTACGTTATGTAAAAATTCTAGGTAGGTCCTAGGGACGACCTAAGGACGTTGCGTGCAGCATACTCAGAATTTTTTCTGGACGTTCAGAAAATGTCTTTACGAGAATAAATTAATAAAATATTTTTTATATACATTTAAAATATGTCTACAAAATAGCTGTAACGCTTGTATATATAAAACTAGTTGAACCATTTATTTACTTACATGCTTATTTCAAATAGAAAACAAAGTTGTCCCTAAGAAGATTCGATCCGAAACAGTTAGGTTCGGCGGTAATATAATTATCCACCTGAACCACACAATTTTTTGATGCAATTGTACATGTATTTGATTGGATTGAATTTCTAAAGCACACGGACGAACACAGCTAAGATTCCCTCACTAAGACGCGACAAGAAGGTGTCGACAATCTAAGAAGGCCCTGATTGGTACTATGCAGCATTCGGTAAAAACCAATCAGTGCCCTTCTCTTATATTGAAATAGAAGTTCTCGAAGAAACCCCCAAAAGCAGAAACGCCCACATCCCTATACGAATTTTGAGTTCGACAAACAATCACGGTCGAACATCACTTCTTCTGCAAACCTCGACGCGAAATGTTCTACACTTCTCAATAAGAGCTCGTCGCGAAAAGGTCCTAAGTCGTACTTCTTGAACAGACCTCGACGCGAAAGGTCCAACACTTCTTTACCGAACCTCGCCGCGAACGGTTCTACATACAACAGTCGACATTTCTGTACCAAACCTCGACGCGAAAGGTTCACACAGCACAGACTTCCAAATCAGACCTCGACGCGAAAGGTCCTCTAGACTTCCGTATCAACCTCGTAACGTACACGTGCCTCCCCTTGCGCGTACAACGAACGTCTCCCAACGGAGACTACAAAACGCAATCAAGGAACGAAACGGAAGTACAAACGTGACGATTCTAGTATTTCCTCATTAATTTGTCGGAATACCGCGTCGCGTAGTGCCGTCTATCTATTGTACATCGGGATAGCTTCGCGCCTTACAACCGCGAAGACGAAAAAGGTTCGTGCGACACACGACACACGAAAAATCCTTGGTCGTTTCCGACAACGTGCGTTTGCAGACCCTTGTATTATTTAGTATAGTTTTGGAACCAAGTTACGTATTATAATGATATTGGACTTGTATGAATTGGTTGACATCAAGAAATGTATATGTCCAAAAGAGCAAATATTTTATTGTTTATAATTTTGTAGAGTATGATAAACCTTAAAACACTTCCCAATATGCATTGCAGGCTGATTTGTGCACCTTTGACAATAATAAGTCGTTTGACGCATGCCACCAGGTATTTTCCTGTCAGCACAAACAATGCAATCCCGTTTTCTTTGTCCCACATTGGGAATATGTAGTTTATTATCCAATCTATTGTCCATAGCAGATGTGGATGGCCACGTTCTCGATTCACGAAAATTACCTCTTAACTGGTCAATGACTGCCTTGATAAATACGTGGTTTGAAAATTTATAATTGTTATTACTGACTCAAAAAA